>PVIR01015941.1:0-37510 GCA_004026965.1 Petromus typicus
TAAGTAGAAATGATTCAAACTTATCATTTTTTATGGCAGAGTAGTACTCCATTCTGTAGAAGAACCACAGCTTTTTTATCCAGTCTCCAGTTGATGGACACTTGGGTTGTTTCCAAGATGTAGCAATCACAAACTGGGCTGCTATAAACATGGGTGCACATATGTCACTGTGATATGATTCTTTTAATTCTTTTGTGTAACAAAAAAGTAAGGAAACAAATTTTATGTATATGGGAGGGTGGTAAGGTGGGTAGGGCTATGGGAAAAAATGAGAATTAAGTTGTGTCTTATACTGGTACAAATCCCCATTATGGAGTACAATCATGATGTGTATATTTGATGGACCAATAAAGATTTTTAAAAAAATAAAAAAATAAAAGCAGTTGAGGAGAGATAACCTAAAATTATATAGACTCACTAAGAAGAGAGTAGAGAAATGAATAATAAAGGAGATCAGAAAAAAAGAAAGGAACAATAAGAAAACAACAATAATGACAACAAAGCCCAAAACACTATCAAAGGGCCCTTCACACTTTGGATATGCTTTCTCCTGTAGATAGCATGGGTGGTACTATCTACACCCTGACTGGAATTGACTAGTCATAGGGAGATAGCCATCGTCCTTGTCTGAGTTCTGCCAATAATCCCTGAGTTCAACTCAATGAACTCCTATGGGCTTGAACTCTGCAAAAGTCCAGGGTTCTGTAGGTTGGACTGACTCCACCAACTACCTAATGGCTGTAGTCAAGAGAATATCTTCACTCTTCCAATGAGTGTTTTTTCATTGTGACAGACAGGGCAATCATGCACCAAAGCCCTCTGTCTAAGTATCAGCACTGCCACCTCACTTATTTGGTGTGCGCAGACAAATAAATGGAGTCTCTGGGGGCTTCTCCACATGTGCTGGTTCCATGAGGGAACCCAAGTATCAATGTGGATAGATAAGAAGATGAAGTCTCTAAAGGCTCCTCCCACACTGTCTATATGTTGGCTCAGGACCCAAGCCCTGTGCGAAGGGGGGCAGAGGCATTCCCATTCAGGAAGAGCCTTCACTCAGTGTGAACATTGAAATAGATGGAGTTTCTGTGGGGTTTTCCTACAATGGTCATGTGAGAGTTCAGGACCCAGGCTCTGTGGGAAAGGTAGGCCAGTGGCTTGCCCATGCAGGAGCAGTTCTTACTTAGTGTAGATGGAGTAGATGGAGTAGATGGAGTTTCTACCAGTCCTTCTCCAGTTGTTGAATTTTATCATTATTATGTCTTGAAGTATCTGATATTTGCTTTATAATTATTTGAAAATTAGACTTTTATTCAGATATTGATGGTGTTTAGTTGTTTAATGATTATTGTTGAGATTATTTTCTTAAAACTGTAGTAGTAGTTTGCTAAATATCTTTGTATAAGTTTCTATAGAGATAAAATATCGCATTGTCTTCAGCCTTATACTAACAGTTTAGACTACAAAGATATTTCAGCTCCAAATTTAAGCCTTCATTCATACAATATAGTCCAATTATTGTAAGTAGCTTCTGTATTTGACATACATATACATAAATCATTTCTGTATATGTTGCTTGAAATTAAGGAGCATATTAAATTATATCAATGTATAGTAAGTAACTTACATTAAAATATTGACTCTCATAATGTCCTAATAAGATTTTTGGATATGGAAATATTATTAGAGTTACATTTGTATAGTCATCTTCAACTACATGGACATTAATGAATTATAGTTTATAATATTGAGTCTACTGAAAGATTCAGAATGGATTATAAAAAGACTCTAGAAATTTGAAGAGAGCAAACTACTTTCTTTTATTTGTCTGTCTGTCTGTCTTTCTTTCCTTTTGTGAATCTTGTGCTTATTTTGTAGGTAATTACTTCCCTAAAGCCATATTCAACTATTATATATTCAACTATCAGTATATTCAACTATCATGTACCTTGTGCATTGGATTAGCCTAAAGTATGCTAGGCTTAGATTATTTAATGAAAAACAGGTAGAGTTTTTGAGCTCAAAGAACTTTCCATTAATTGGTAAAGAAAACTTACTCCCACTGTCATACAAATACCTATAGAATTACCACGGATCTCACTGCACTCAGTGAAATAAACACATTTTATTAAAAAAATCAAAAGGGAGTTTGTACTGTCATAAAAATTCCACTTATGGTACTAGTATCTATAGTGGGATTTGAAAGATTAAGCCACATTCCTGAAGGAAAGAGAAAGATTTCCAATAGGAAACAGCATTGTATCCCCAATGCTAGGACAGGAGAGAGAATGGAGTCTACCATGAGCCAGAGGAATATGGATACCAGAAAAAAGAGGGCATAAACCCAGCTGTGCCTGTCAGCCAGAGAGACACATAAAAGAGAGAGTGGACCTTCTTTACACTGCACTGCACCACCACCATTCAAATATCTAATATGGGAAAATATCTTGATGTATTTTTTTTTCTCTTTAACATTTAGCAAACCAAATTTTGCCTGGGTTCATAATCATATTCCAATGCTGTGATTTTGTTCATATTTGTAAGATATTTTGAACATGTTTGTAGTACACAATGGTTACATTCATCATGGGGTGTTGCTAACACATATATTTTATTCTTTTTTTCATCTTCTTCCTTGCCCTCCCTCTATCTTATAGTTCCTTTCACTTTTGCAAAAGCTGTATCTCCCTTTTCTATAATCATGGTTATTTTGTTTTTTAGTTTATTTATGTTTTGTGGATCTCATAAAAGAAATCATTCACTGATTATACTTGTCTGATTTATTTCACATTATGTATGATTTCAAAGTATATCCAATTCCCTACAAATAGCTCAGGTTTATCATTATTTACAGAGAGGCAGTACTCTATTATTTATAAATACCACATTTCTTTCTCTATTCATTTTTTGGTAGGCGTATAGGCTACTTTCAAGGTTTAGATATTATTATAAGTTGTACTACTATAAACATGGATATTCGTGTAGCACTGTGGTATGATGTGAACTCTTGGAAAGAGACCCAGAAGGGAAATACCAGGCTGAGTGGAATTTCTAGTTTGTTTTTCAAGGATTCTCCATACCAATATCTGTTGTGGTTGTACCAGTTTGTATTTCTGCAACCAATACAGAAGTTCACTCCACCCACCCTTCATCCAGATTTTTTCTTGAAACTTGTGTTAACAATACCCAGCCTGTTTGTGACACAGTCTTGCTATGTAGTTCAGGCCAGCCTTGAACTCACTGTGCATCCATCTCAGCCTGGCCTTAAAGTCATCACCATATGTCCCTGCCTCCATCTCTGGTCTGTTGATATTATAGGAATGTTCTATCATACCCTACACTGAACAATATTCAAAGACTAGAGGGTCAAACTATAGTCTTGGTTGTGAGAATAAGTGATCCTCCTCTTGAGATTATAATCAGAAAGAATTACACAGAGAAAGGAGAACACACAGTAATAAGATCATTAGAAGAAATCAGGGTAGAATTTAATAAAAAGAAGCTCATAGCTATTGTGGACAACAAGGGAAGTCTATGAAGCTGTGATAAAGCTTTGGCTTAAAGGATTATAGGTGTGAGAGTCGAAAAGAGAGATTTTAACCAAAACACAAAACTATAAACCAAGGATAAAGAGGAAGTAATACTAAGTTAAAAAAACAAAACAACAACAACAAAAAAACTATACAAAGTTTGGGCCCAGGATTTAGTTTAGTCATTCTGGTGCCTGCCTTGCAAACACAAAGTCCCAGGTTCGATCCCTGGTAACCACATGCAACAACAATGTTGGCTGTGGTGACTCATACCCACCAGGAAACAATATCACATAACACAGTGCCAGGTGCAGCCTGAACTAGAAAGTGAGCCCCCCCCCAAAAAAAAGATCTATAAAAGGAAAAAGGGGGGTAGGAATAAGTAAAGAAGGGAAAGAAAATATTGATGGTAAAAAAGGAAACAAAGCTTATATAAAAAATGACAAATGTTTTAAATTAAATTTTATGTTATAAATTATAGCCTAAAAATACAAGACTGGTCATGCTTCTTTTGAAGACCTTCAAGAAAATACTTCTGGTATTTTCTATTTGACTTATTTGTACACTGATCCTTTTATTTGTATCAGGAATGAAACTCATGACCATTCTCTTGCTCAGAACCACTGAGCAAAATCTTCAACCTGACCACTCTTTTCTGAAAGATGTTTGGGTGTGATTTGTAGACTTTCCTCGGGTGACCATCAACTCCTTAGCCAAAATATATTTCAACTTCTATATATACACATTTGAAACTGGAGAGCTATGTTGTGAATGAGACACTATTCAATAACAACAATAAATTTATTTTCAAAAGACAGGATGTGCCATTCATACTCAAATGGATGTAACTTGAGGACATCCTCAGAAGTGAAATAAATAGGTCACAGATGTGTAAATATCATCTCTTTTCACTGGTATGAGAAATGAAGTTGTAAATGAATTGTAGTATGTATAGTAGATATTGTGAAATAGGAAAAATTTAAAAGGAAAGAGGGTGTAGGGGTAAATAATGAGGAGAAAAAGAATGTGACAATAATAAAGAAAAAAGGAAACAAAGATTATGTACATAGGGGGTGGGGGATACAGGGCAGGGGGAAAGGGGAAAACTGAGAATCAAGTCATATCATATTCTGGTACAAACTCTGAAAGTTCAGTGTGATGATATGTGTTCATAATGTACCAATAAAGATTAAAAAAAAAAAAAACAGGCTGCACAAGTAGCAAAGCGCAAAGTGAAAAAGAAAACTTAAGATCAAGAAAGACACTGAGGCCAATATAACTTATGACAGAAAACAGGTAAAAGCCATGGAAGAAAAGTGCATTTCTCTTTTTTTTTCTTCTTCCTCTTTTTTAGGTTTTTTGAGACAGGGACTTGCTTTGTAGTTCAGGCTGGCCCTGAGCTCAGCCTCAAACTCACATCACAGCAATCCTCTTGCCTCTGCCTCCCAAGTGCTGGGATTACAGGCGTGAGCCACCACACCTGGCACTGTGGTATGTGGTGCTGATTGCTGCTGGGTGTGACTCTCCACACCCAGTATTGTATGTGGTTACCAGGGATCAAACTCTGGTCCTTGCACTTGGAAGACAGGCACCAGAACCACTGAGCTAATTCCCTGGCCCAAAACATGCATTTCTAAAGACAGTGTCTCACATCTTTTCCCTATTTGGAGTCCAGTAGTTCATAATAATCACAATGTCATTTTATGTGCAGGAAGATTCTACTCAAGCTTTTTTATATTGCAGATCACATCCAGAACTTCACACATACTAGGCAAGTGCTCTAACACTCAGCCACATATCCAGCCCCTAAAATATTTTCAATAAAAAAACTTTTTTGACAAGTATATGACATTCTGTATTTTTGAAACTAAAAATAAATCACATTTTAAGAAAAAGTAATATATGTATAAAGCATTCATGAAAAATAATTTTAAATAATTGTGTCCATATCATTTTGTCATTTATTTTTATTCTTTCTGGGATTAGTAGTCCACCATAATAGTCCATAGCTTTAATTTTGCTCCTTATTTTTTAAAGATGAGTGACTTATGTGTGTCCATGTTATTATTCTCATATTATTATACCCACTTGACAACTTGAATTCAAGTATATTCATCTTCACATCATTGCCCTTATTTGAATTTGCATAGGAAATAGTCAAGTTGAGAATATATGATTATATTTTTCACATGCTCTTAGATGCATGAGAATATCTGAAAATAAATCTAGATGCATTTAATTGGCATCATTGTTAGTTTCCTTTTTTTCTTTTCTGTTTTTAAGTGTTTAAAATAACTAACAAAAGACATATAAACATACAGATTGAAAAGTCCAGAGAAATCTTTTTTTTTTTTCAATCTCATTTGTTTGTGTAACTCTTTTGGTTATTAATAAATATCTATATGAGCAACATAAAATGAAAGATCTACTATAATATTTATCTTCTATTTTTTCCATGTTTTAATGCTAATAGCTGTGCACTGCATGCCTTCTATGTTATTTTAAAAAGACAATCTTTTCCAATTTATTTCTTAGTTGAGACCACTAAGACCACTGCATCTATCCTAAAGAGTTTCTTTTCTCACACTAAAGAAGTAATATATGGAAATTAATTTTTTTCCTCTTTTATGTTAGTGGTATAATTATACATCTTTCACCTAACATTGAAGGACAAAAGACACAAGTGATTTTCAAATTTACATATAAGATTTATTACTATAATCTTTTGTTTTGTTTTGTTTTGTTTTGTTTGAGTTGGGGTCTCGCTTTGTAGTTCAGGCTGGCCTTGAGCTCAGCCTCAAACTCACATCACAGCAATCCTTCTGCCTCTGCCTCCCGAGTGCTGGGATTACAGGCGTGAGCCACCACGCACGGCACTGTGGTATGCTGTACTAGTTGCTGCTGGGCGTGAGTCTCCACGCCCAGTATGGTATGTGGTTAACCGGGGATCTAACCCGGGTCCTTGCGCTAGCAAGACAGGCTCTGGAGCCATTGAGCTAAATCCCCACCCCAATTTTATTACTGTAAAGTTGCATTTATATCATAGTTCATGGATTTCAGCATCAAAGATCTGATTATTGAACTCTTACAATTTTCTCCTTGGTCTTAATGGTCGTGTTAGTGAGGGTTCTCTGAAAACACAGGGCTATTATATAGTTTACTTATTGTATAATCCCTGAGACAGTGTTTTATTTTGAGTCATTTTCACATGTACATGTGGAGCCTTGACTAGTCCAAAATCTGATGAGACAGATTGGCAGGGAAGAGACCCAAGACAGTCACTGCAAAATTCCCGTTTGCTTTGGGAAGAAGAGTCTATGTTATTAAGGCCTTGAAGTGACGGGATACAGCCTACCCACATGACAGAAAACAGACCGTACTACTCACAGTCAACTAATTTAAATGGTTACTAAATCTGAAAACACCTTCAGAGACACCATAACTTAGCCACATGGATATACAAAAGCAGTCATTATAGTGACCATTTCTCCTGTATCCTCGCTTCTTCCTTAATGCACACACACACACACACACACACACACACACACACACACACACACACATATTCTACTTGTTGGATTGTTGCTCTTTTCTGTTTTTTCATGTGTGCAAGACTTTTTCTACTTATGACGTATCATTACAGTAACTACTACCAATCACAGTTATTCTAAATTATTGCAACCACTGCTTCTGCTGCTAGTAATGAGAACTAATTGCTACACTTGCCTTTTATGTAGTTAGAAGTGAAACACAGATCTTTCAAATATTATCTCTAAAAGTCAAACCAAGCTGCACAGCGATTATATATATATATTCATATATATATATATATTCATATTTATATATGAATATTTGAGGTTAAGACAGTAGACAGGTTTAAGTAAGATTAAGGAGTAGTCTGAGTAGGGCTTCATAACTATGAAAAATTATTCTGAGACTGGACCCCATGATTCTTCACTTTTTCCATATTCCACCTGCTTGCTTTAGTTAAAGATATGATTGTCTTTTACACTATAATCAACCAGCCATGATGATTTCACAGTGATAACAGGGACTTTAAATCAAAGCAAGAGCCATTAAGAAAGATGAACAAGGTTTGTCAGGAAACTCTATTTGTCTCCAATTACTGCGACAGTTTGTATAATATTTTACTATGGTTTTATGAAAAGGCCTCTATTTGGGGTTATTTTAAAGTGATCATAACTTGAGAAAGCAAAGTGAGTATATTAATAATATTCACTCTATAACTTCTGCCTCACCTGCTTTGAACTGTTCAGCGGTGGGATGATGTAGACTCATATATGAATTGCTTGATAACATTACCAGCCTTATAGCTGATGAATTTGTATTTCATTTCATCAGAAATAGATGACGTTGGACTGTGGTTCTAACTCAGTGTAAAGCATTGCTTAGCATAAAAGAGGCTCTGGGTTCCTAACCCAGCATGATGATAGATAGGTAGATAGGCAGACAGATAACACTGAATATTCAGACAAATATCATACTAGCACCAGATGGACCAGGCATCTCTACAATGACATAACTATGTTACCTCCTGTTATTGAGGTAATCGCTTACTTCTTCTTACATTATGAGCCCTTCAGATGTTCCAACAATATTTATGTCACAGGGTTTATGTCTAAATAATGTGTCGTTATCACTGTAATTGTATCATTAGACCAGGAGTATATTCCTTTAACAGTTATATTGGCTTTGAGAAATGATCTTTCTGCGATCACAATTTAGAATATTCTTAATAATATGTCAGTTCCTATTGACAGTGATAGATACAGAACTACTCACTGAACTCTTTTCTTCTAGTCAGAACAATGTCAGAGAAAGGGTATGAGAGTTATATTTGCATTTTTGAGCTGAATAAACACAGAAATTGAAAATATGGGATACACAGATACTGACTGACATATACTGTTTTGAGTTTTGATACAATTTGACTTCCATACAACTCCACAAGATTTTAGAATGTTAACATATGCATTTATACTTCAACAGGATAATTTATACTTTTATGTCAATTTTTATAGAGCATTGACTTTTTCACTTTAAATATAACTTGTTTGTATTGGATGATCTGTTCATTTGGAGTTGGTATTATAATCACCACCTTTTTTGTTAAATCATAAGTTAGAATGCAGTCTCTTTCAAGACATTCTTCTTTTTAAATATTGCTTTGGTATCTATTCGGTTTTTCCCTCAGAAGTTTCATATGCCACAAAAATTAAATTGTTTTATTTTAAGCCCATTATAAAAATTATTAATGTAATTTAGAGCTTACCTTAGAATATAATTTTGATTTCAATTGAGAAATTTGGTTAACAATGGAGTTCCAAGCCTTCCAACTGGAATTTGGGGACCTGAGTTCATTTCTAAAATGTCGCTCATTCTTCTGCTACCGTCAAATATTTTGTATGCTGAGTTTTATTTATTTACCTAGAACTCTTTTTAGCATAGAGAGAAATCCCAGAGCTTATTTGTATTACTCAAATAATTATTTTTCACTTTTCAGTAGACAGTTCTGTCTTTGTGAGTTTATTCTTTGATCAGTTTATTATTGTACTTAACCTTAGCTGAGCTTCACATTATCTAAAAGTGACAAGCCTAAAAACCCAAGTTGAAGATTGAATCACACTTACTTTTGAAAGCACAAAATCATGTAGTTAAATCTTGTGAATTTAGGACAATGTATCTGAATTGCACAAACTGTAATTAGGTTTCCTTATGGTCTGACAGAGCATCTTTGTTCTTGATCAGTGCCACACAGCTGAGAATCAATGAGAGGCCTTATCTACATTATTGTCCTACTTTTTGTAGTCAGCATTTAAGTTTAGAAATTAAAAGAGCATTTTTGCAATTTTAATAATACATTGATAGAAAAAAATCTAATAATATTTCACAAATACTAACTTTGTGGTTGAACCTGCTCTAAATGATTTACTTTGATTTATATTTTAAAAGTTGTGTAGTTAGAGAAAAGTTTGATCTCTATAATATAATGGTGAAGATGATGAAAATATTTATATCTTGTCTAAATTTTTAAAGCTGAGAAAAAGTAAATCAAAAATTCAAACATAAGTCATATTTTGTATAACATGTAATTAAAATGTATTATCCATTCTGCTTCCCTTATGGTTAGTGACACTTGTTAAACAGCCCCAATCATTAGAACCTCCTTTAACTTAGTTCTAGACATTACTTCATTGATAAAGTGTGGTACTTTTAATGTGTATTTTTTGATATTTTAATCCATTGACATTATTAAATTGTTAAATTATCCAATATTAATATATTTTATTTTCTTTTCTAATTGAAAACAAAGTTATTGCATGATACTATTTGCCTTAATTTTTACTCATTTATATTTTCATATCTTATCTGCAACTTATTTAATCAATTTATGTTCCCTTCTATAGATATATCATAATAAATTTGATACCATCAGAATACAAATCACTATTACTCTAAGTATTTAATATTTTCAGAATTTCTTCAATACTTTGAAATGGATTTTAAGGTCCTTTGTTGAAAAATATACTACAGATTGTTAAGAACTCTCCCTTTTCTTTACATTTCTCCTTTTAACTGGACTACATTATGTTCATGGAAAAACTGAATGGAAAGAACAAAGACTTCTTAGAGACCTTCCGACTCACACAAACACAAGCTCATCCATTATCATCATCTCTCAAACAGTGGTATGTTTGTTACAATCAAATGGAACTACAGATATGCATCATGATACCCAATGTTCATTGTTTACTTTAGGATTCACTCTGAGTGTTGCATATTCTACGGGTTTTAACCAAATGTACAGTGGTACATACCCCTCATCATAATAACATAAAACATAATTGCACTGTTCTAAAATCCCTTTATGCACCACCTTCCCCTATCCTCTGGCAACTACTGACTTTTTAATTCTATCTATAGTTTTGCCTATTTGAAAAAGTCATGAATTGGAATCACACTACATATGAACTCTTTAGAGGTGGCTTTTTTTTTTCAATTATTAGCGGAAATTTAAGGTTTCTCTATGTCCTTTTATAGCATGATCACTCACTACTTTTTAATGCTGAAAAATGTAACATCTGGTTTTATCATTGTTTATTTAAGCTTACATTTACTGAAAGTGCTATGATCACATCAAAGTTTGGACAATAATTAATAGAATAGTTTTTGTATGATTTTTTTTTTTTTTTTGGCTTTTTGATGAGTAAAAGAACACAGTTGCTAAATCATTTGGTAAAAGTCTATATAGTTTTGGAGGATATAATGCTGTTATTTGAACTAACTCCCAAAGTGCCTGAAAATTTTTCATTTTTGTTTACAAGGAGCTCCACATCCTCATTGGAGGTTGGCTTTGTCAGTATTCCTTACTTGGATTATTTGTATTGCTATATACTGGCATCTTATCATTTGGTTTTTGCATTTCTCTGATAACGTATGAAAAATAGAATATTTTCATATGTCTGTTTGACATCTTTATATCTTTTTTACTGACTTATCAGCTAAAGTCAGCCTATATATTAATAAGATTTTATTTTTCTGGTTGTTAAGCTCTCAGAATTCATTAGATACATTTTTGGATAGCATCCCTGCATCAGATATATCTTATGTAGATGCTTTCTTCCAATCTAGAGTTGCCTTTTCATTCTCTTGCCAATATATTATGCAGACCCCAATGTATTACTTTTAGTAAAAATCACCTCACTCATTTGTTTTTGCCTGGCTCTGCTTTTGGTGGTGAATGTAAAGTGTTATTGTTTTTTCAGAATTGTAGTGTTTTAAAGTTTTCATTATAGTGTATGATTTATTTTCAGTGAATTTTTGGTGAGGGAAATAATGTCTTATCTCTAGATTTTCTTTCATGGGGATGGTCAGTTGCTACAAAACTGTCTAAAAAACAAATAAAAAAAACCTCTCTTTGCTTCATTGTCCACACTGATAATTATGTCAAATCAGTTGATGAGCTAATTAATTATCATACATCGTTAATCCATCTTCACCCACCCTAGATTAAACTACCTCTAAAAGCCCCACATACCAGTTCTTGCGTTTTTGCGGGTTCAACCAGATACAAGCTACAATAGTTAGTTAGCCTCCATTTACCGTTTTATTACTTAAATTGTGATAATATTTTTAAAAAGGAATATTATTTTATCATGTCCTTTGATGTTACTTATATACTTTGATGTTACTCAAAACAAATTCTGAATTTGTTTGAGGGATGGCTCTCAAATATTATTAGCATCATAGTGTGCAAAGTAAAGCAATGCAAATATAACAAGATCCAAACTAAAAATATCCATCAGACTCAAATGTAGTCGTATAAAAAACAAAATAATCTATGCTGTTTTTAAGTATTTTTTCCCAACTTTGTCACATCCCCCTCTCTGTTGACCTTGCTGCATTCTTCCATGCCCCACTTCCTGTCTTGTGGACACAACACACCTTGTTTGCTTTTGAGCTTTAACAATTTAGCACAAAGCAGGTGTTCAGTAAATGTGGTAGTAATATTTTTTTTAAAAAAGGTAAGTAGAAACAAGATAAGCAGAAAAGTAAAAAATGGATATGGTACTGAATGGAGATTATTAAATACTCTTTTAAAAACATTATTGTATATAGCAGGATAGACACATTATTCTCTGACATTTCAACCCTTGTATCATTAACCATGCTAAAACCAAACATATCTTTTTATTATGAGAAGAAGACAACTAAATGAAATTTAACTCTTTATCGTCCATCCACTGTATCTAACATCTATGTAGATTTTTGTATTCTGACAACATTAGGAAAATTTTTAAGGTGAAAGATATATGATTCAAGTGATGAAGTTCAGAAAAGAATGGTAGAAGTAAATAAGTTTAAAAAGTAAAATAAGTAAAAAAAGTAAAAACTGTTGATAGGTAATTCTGGAAAGACAAAAAAAAAAAAAAGCAGGACTTTCTTTCTTTCTGTGCTACTGCATTAGAGAACATTTGTGGGGAGGGATTGCTTTTTCAGTGTGCCATTCATATCCCTCATGCAACACATAGAGATAGGACTGGGGCTTCATTTCCCACCTAGTGGAGGTATCATTGGATTTACTTCTCATGAACTCATAAGAATGTGCCCTTGCTAATTCCAAGGATTTTTTTTAAAGGATTTAGTTAAATCTTTTTGACCTATAAGTCACATTAATTGAACTGAACTGAACTGAAAATAAGAATGGCTTGATCTCCTTTTCTATTTTAAGTGTATTATAAACCACATATGAATGTCTCAAGGTTAGCATCATTGAAATTTGGACCAGGGCATTCTCTATGCATGTGTATGGAGAAGAGGGCTACTTTGCATATGTTACAGGATATTGGTAGCATCTCTGTCTTCTGTCTACTGTATGACAATAGCACCTCCCAACTGTGATAGCAATAAATGACAAATGCCTCCCCAGACTGGAGCAAAATTACCACTAACTGAGAACCATTGTCTTCCTAAAAATTATACTCTTTTTCTCTCTTCATTCAATACAGCAGTATTTAATACTGTCCTCTAATTTATTTTCTAATCTACCTGCTGTATTTGCCCTGGTTCATTCCTATCCTTTCACTCTTACTTTAGGAAGAATGCAAGAGTAGGTGAGTTTTTCTTTGGAGAGATAATCAATCTCTAAAGATTTTAACTCCATTACTTTGAACATGTTAGCATAAAAGTGTCTCATAGCATTCTAGAACTGTAACTATTGCACACTGCAAAAAAAGATTAGTAAACAATTCAAAAGGTAATGGAAAAATGTGGTCAAAATATGACTATGTGGCATTAAAGTATAGCTTAAAGTAATGGAAGCCATTCTAAGTTTTTTGCTGAAATCATGTGGAAAATAGTGATTAAAATTATTAAGATTATATATTTTTCTTTATTGTATCAACCACAAAATTATTTTCAACTAACATTGCACCTAAGAATGAATATACAAAAAATAATCAAAATCGGGAAGTTTTTTGTCCATGTGAGACACTGAAGAAAATGAACATAGGGGTTTATATTCCCAATCCCTTCTCCAACGATGCGGTGCAAGATGGGATTGTAAAATATGTCCACTTTCATGCAGTCTATTTTAAACACCCAAGTCTGATGATAAAAAAAATTAATATGGTTTCCAGTAGTGCCTGATTTTCCCTCATGGAATAGCTCATGCAGGGAGAATCGGCTCATTATGGATTATGTCATTGCATCAGTCATGCTATGTGATGACAGGGCTTTGTAAGACAAATATTATGGATCAATCTTCAGAAGCCAGCTCTACATGCAGCCAAAAATCCTCATTGGCATAACAAAACTGAAATCCCTTAATGAATTCTGTTACTGTGGCAGCATAGTGTCAAATTATGCAATAATAGCAAAAGAGCTAGAAAACCATACCAAGACACCAGCATGTGTTTTGGCAGGCTAGAAACCAAGGTCTGGTGCTGGCTTCTGAACATCCTAAAGTAGCAAACTGACTTCACAGTGAGCCAGCATCCTTGTACAAACTCTCCAGGCTTTGGGGTATTAATCCTAGAGCAGCTACTTAAAAATGAGACTCTTTTCCTCCCTTTTGTTACTTTATTCTTACAAGAGTAATTAGCTGTTAGTTGTTTTCAAAATAAGAAATATGACAAAAGGGTACTGGCTGTATCCAGGACCATAGTCACATTTTAGGGCACAGACTTCTAATTAATGAGTCAATAGAAACACTAAATCAATCTCTGTGATTAAATTTGTGGGCAAGATTTAAAGGCAATGAGCATAATGTCAGGGTGACCAGACATTGCTTAGGAGAATGAAGACAGGCAAGTTGTCTCTGCAATTTATTTCCTCTTTCCTACATTTTTGCTGCAGGGCTGTGTTTGCCCATCAGCTCTCTAATACTTTGGCTCACACTTACAAATTTTGCCAGAAAAAACATGGTCTCCATTCCTTTCTTCTTACAGTATTTCCTCTCTTGAGTTTCCCTTTCTTTCCCAGGAATCATATAGTGTCCTCCCCCCCATTTTTTTTTAATGAAAAGAAAAATTATGAGTTGAGAAAATGGATTTCAAATGTGGTTCCCTAGAAATCTGAAGTTTTGATGGGTGCAGTTTCTGAGCCACATGTAGGGAAAGGCTTAAAAGGAAAAGAAATGGGGGGCTCTCAAACTCCCATCCAACTCCTGTGATAGTCATTTTGCAACAGCATTTCATTTAAAGAAGAAAAATGTCTAGAACTCCAGACAGCTCCTCAGGTAGAGTATACAATACTATCAGGTGGAGTGTGCTGATGGTGGACATTTGACCAACGGGGGAAAAAAAAATATGTTGAAAAACAGAACAGACAGGCTTTACCACCTTGAATCAAAAAATTTGAAAGTACTTATTTCACTTCCATTTAGTGGTAACTTTACTTTTTAGATAATTCTAGCAAGATTTAACACTACACAAAGTGTGTGTAATAGAGTAGTTCCATCGAATGGAGAAAAACAGAACAGAAATACTAAAAATGAATTGAAATAGTGAAATGAGACTAAAAATTATCTAAAATAATATATCTGTTTTACCCTAAATAAGGATAATGTTTTTTTTGTTTCAATGACTATAAGTCTCTTTGGAGAAAAATAAAGTACATTTTATCCTTATGAATATTTTGATTTGGGGCAATTTATTCTTCAAATGAAATTATACTACATTATATATATATTGAAAAACATGAAATTTTAATTATAAAATTTCAAAATACATTTCTAAAAAAACATTTTTAATTAGTTCTGCATTAATAAAATAAATTTGGGGATACAAGGGAAATAATGTTAATAAGTAACACTACTGCACATCAGTATTAAAGAACAAAATCAATTATTTTCATCAATATTTCCTGATTAGTCTTTAATTAACTGCCATTAAATAATTGTTCAGAAAGAGATCTGATATTAAGTCTTCTCTTATTGTTTACCTTGACATCACTTTCTTTATCAAATAATATCTTTATTATAATATTTTCCCTCAATAAAGATGAATTGAAATAATGAATATAAAAATTTAAAATATTTTCTTTGCTTTAAAATGTTATTTTCTTCAAATCTAAGATGACTTAAAAGAATCATTGTATAGAAATATAGGTAAAGAAACATTTGATGAAATAAAAAATGAACAATTGATTAAATGATACAATATTGCACAGGTAGTTTTTCTGCTGTATTTAGCGGTACCTATTTTGACCTCTGATACAGCATTAAAGATTGATCTCAAGCATATTACTGGAAAAATATTTAAATAGTTACTTTAAACTCAATATTGCTTGGAAGAAGAAAAAAATAAAATTGATAAGCAGATAAAATGAAAATGTATACCTACAATAACATAACAGTTAAGTCCAAATCAAGTATTAGTGTATTTAGAATATATTTTAGACATTTTCATATAATTGAAAGCAAATTTTTATCTCATTAAGACATTTTAGGTGATTTGTGTGTGTGTGTGCTTATATGTGTCTATTTCACACTGTATCACTTCTTTTTGTGCTTAATACATTCTACATATGGACAATGAAATTACCATTTAAGAAGTAATTCAAGAAAGTAACTCCTCCAATAATATTTACCCCAGTGAACTGACTAATTTTGTAAATTATTCTTTTAGTTTAAGGGATTTAGATAATTATTAATTCCATGCTTCAGGTTTAATATTCAGATATTACTCAACTATAAGTACAAGATAAATGATTTATTTCTTTTTTTGGTTAGCAGATTAATTATTGAGTAAAATATAGTATTTAATCTATATATGAGATTTATATATGGAATTATATGTGTATGTGGAATATATACTCATGCATTTTCAGAAAATATCTCTATTTTTTCTTATTTTCTAATTTATATAATAGATCAAAATATTTGTTGACATTATTAAATATTAATAAATATTAATATTAATTTATTAAAGAACAATTTTAATAAATGTGTCTACTCAGAATGAAATTAAAATTTATTTCTATTCACTCATTATAAACAATAATCAATTACTTTTATCTAAGGAAATTTTATACCTTGTTCTCTGTTCAGTTAGGATGTTTTTGTACTTGAAACTTTCTTTGTTTATCTACAGATGTATTTTTAACCTATACTAAAAATTGAGAAATAATTTTCACTTCCTTGTTATAGATTTTTCATTTATGAAAATAAATTAAACCCAAAATATTATGATTATAATACCATGATTCTTATTTATGAATATAAAGGAATCATATATTTCTGAATATAAAATAAGGATATTAGCTATTGCAATTTATAGTTTATTGATTTTTATTAACAGATGCACATTTTGTGACTTTTAACAGGCAATAACTTCACATCTCATGGTTGATACAGATTTTTGCTGCAAGGAAATAACTGTAAGTGTACACATACGTGCAGTAACTGTAAAAACATTAATATTTCAATATTTAAGGGTCCATTATTACTTAATCTCATGAAAATTTAAGATAATCACTTTAATTTAATTATTTTATACTTTTCATAACATGTTTATTCCAATAATATGACTGTTTCTCACAGAATTATAATAGATTAAAATCAGATCATTTTACTATTGAAGAAATATAAGCCAATATCAAATCTTAGCATTCTGCTTACTGTTTACGTTAGTTTTGCTATAAGTTTCATTTGTACAAATACAATATTCCAATATTTGTACAAATACAATATTCATTGTACAAATACAATATTCCAAATACAATATTGTACAAATACAATACAATACAGTTTTCTATGTAATTATTTGAAAACTGATACTTCTATTGTGAATCAGTTATTTTGCATGGTAATTTTATGTGAAAAAAATTGTCTTTAATGTTAAATATCTGTCACATAAATGTGAACTATGTTACTCTCACGAATAGTGAGAGAGTACATTTTTCTACTAAGTGTAGTTTAAAGAAAGATGGAACATCTTTTAGTTCTTCTGCATTATATTTTTCATAATGGGTTAAATCTATGTTTATTTCAAATATGAGCATACTTTTTAATTTTACCTGCATATTGCTTTTGTTTCATTTGGGTCATCTTCGTCTTTTTCTGTATGTTCATGCAATTATTTGCCAATTATCTTTATCCGAAACTGAATAGGGCACTATCAGCCTGATGTAGGCTTTTTGCTTCTCGAGTAATTAAGAAATAAGCTTTTAATGTAAACTTGTAAGGAGAACAAACAATTCCTTTACCGAAGCATCTATCTCATGGAAACTTTAGAGACACAGAAATGCTCTCCAAGTGTTGAAATTTGATTTAATAAGTCATATGGATTTGTGTCACACTACATGCTCCGGTGGATTTCTGATGTGTTGCTCAGTGGAGCAGTGCTTGTCCTTCCCCATGTCCCTTACCAATGTGTCTTCTGGATGTGGTCTTGATTCAACTGTTGATTTATTGGAGAATCAGTACACTTGGCCTGTGATCTTCAACTGGGCATGCTACCCCTAGCCAATTACAATATCTTTCTTGAGTGGAACAAATTAAATATTTACTTTTTTTTTTTTTTGAGTCTCAATCTAGCTTTTTTATTAATTAAGTTGAAGTGAAAGGAATTGGTGAATAAGTTATTAGGAGTTGTATAAAACATTAGCTGGCACTAGCACTGTGTAGTAATCTAAACAAGAAATAAAATTATTCACAAAATGGCTTGAACTATTTATCTATCTCATTTTGGATAGGAAAGAGGAGGTAGGTCACAGGTGATAGGAAATATGGGATGTCCATTGATTGTTTAGAGACCAAGGAGAGTCATTAGTTGAATATTTTATATGTGAACAACTGTAACCCACTTACTTAAAATTCTGTTATTTAGATGTTTCTAATATACTTTAATTTTAAAATCATGTTTACCTAGTTTCCACAAACAAACTATAAGTATGTATAAACATGTACAGTGTTGTAGAAAATTTATCTCTGTATTTGTAAGGACATCAGACATATGTATGTATGTATATATTCATGCAGATATATCTCTATTTACCATACAAAATCATATTTCTTAGGATCCAAAATAAGTAACTGTAACACAGTATTGCATTTTTTAGATTATTCAATATTAATTTTATCTATATTCTCAGTCTTAGTGTATTTTTTATTTGTGGATTTAACAGCTCTTGAGAAACAAAGTACATAGACTCAGAAACCAGAGATGTAGAGACTTATTTTTTATGTTCTAGTTGCTCGAGGAATGCTTAAGTTAATACAGACATGTAGCAACTATTTGCACTCATCAGAATAGGAATTGTGATCAAACCCAGGATATAACACTTGAGATAAAAGGTTGGTATTCAGTTACTCCTTGGAAACTAAAGTAATATTTTCTGCAGAAGATATTTCTTGCCTCACAGTGAATGCAGGTAACTGAAATGGTGGTGCTGGACCTAGTGTGTGTTTAACGTGCATGTGCTTCAAGGTGGAAGTAGATGATGGGAGGCAAGGGTTGGAAGAAAGGTCAGAGCCATCATTGCTGGCATTAGGGAAGGGAAGGCCTTCTATCCAGCCAGATGCTGATGTGTAGGGGAGCAGCATGGGCTCAGTGAGTACAAAATAAATGTGACAGAGGAGCAAGAAAAGGGAACTAGAGCCTAAATGATATTGGCAACTTTGCTGAGAAGTTTAATTTAATTTCATTTCTTCTTAAAACAAGCCCCTAGAGAATTGTCTAACACAAGAATTACATGTGGTGACCAACTGAACAGCGTTATTGAAGAAATGTTACAAAACGTGGAGAAGGGGCAACTTGAATGAAAGGGAAAAACAAAACTTTAAAAATTCTACTGATAATTCTACAAAACGAGTGAGGGGAGACTGATCACAGATGCTGGTCAGTGAGGGAGTGGAAAGGTTTGGAAACCTCTGTTTTGAACTAGTGTTGTATGAGGTTAGGATACATTTTATCTAGCGTTTGAAAACTTACATCAATAAAAAGGATTAGAGGTGTAAGTTTAGGAGAAAAAAAGCACATTATTAGAAAGTCAAGAGAAATAAGGAGATGGACAGTTACTTGAGAGCCTTTACTCTAGGGTCATTGTTCTTAGGTACTTTTATTATACAGTGAGAAATGGATTTTCCCCCTTGAGAGTTGTGGTCACTTGATTAGCTATTTCATGCTCTGAGACCTTTGATTGGGCCACTGGCTTCTTCCATTGCTGATGGGCTCAATCTTGGATAAGCTTTCTTTGGTTTCTTTGTTTAACCAAGGTGATAAATAAGATTTATAGCCGAGCCTTGAGTCAAGGCTGAGTTAGTGAATAAAGGATATGGGTGCATTTTAGTGTATTCATCTGGCCAGAGAACAAGAAAATATGTAGATGTATTTATATGTAGGTGTATGGGTGTCCAGGTATGATATACTTCATATACTAAGTGAACTTTTATATAGTATAGCATCATGCCCGCTTTGTCTCTTTTGTACGTAACTTGAGGTAGGTGAGAGGGAACTGGGGCCTTGACTCTTAGCAGACCTCCCTGTTCACATTTCTTAGCTGCTCTGTCTAGCAGGAGTTTAACTTGGTATTGGACAGAAACCATATTTAATGCACTTACTTTTTCCCTACCTATCTCCCAACTTTTCCTACACTAGGAGACAGGGTTCATTATTTTAGATAAATTGTCTTATTTGAAGAAAAAAATTTATATGATAGTTATTGACTGAATTTCCCCTGAAAATGAGAACAAATTGAAAAAGGAGAGAGGCAGATTTTAAAATGAATAGTTGCAAGGACAGAAAGATTTAATTCAGTTTAGGCCCCTGTATTCTTATTCCTTGGAGGTATCAGAACTGAAAAAGTCCATTGTGAAATCCTGGGAAATCTAGTTGGCTATAATTGATATTACTTTTTGTTCTATTTTCTAAATGCTATACAATACTGTCTGACTAGAGAAATATATATTTATAAATTTATGTTCTATTACCTTTATCACATTTCTGTAAGTAGAAAAATGTTGCAAGTTGCAGGCCCCCCATTTGGACAGCATGTTGATTTATAAGAGTTATACTAACCAATAAAGTTCAAAATGTATAGAGAATTCATTGAAGAATACAATTTAACACAAGATCAAACCAGAAAATAGTGACAAAGTTGTAGGTTTGTTCATGAAGGTAATTGGTCCCATGGTCCTGTAAAAGATGGCCACATTCATGTTCTTACAGGGGAGACGGCCACCTTTGTGTTCATCACCTGATAGAGAGTTTGCAAATACAAACAGTATTTTGCCAAACACTTCTGTCTGTGGACCAAACTCTTCACAAACAAAAATCATTTATGAACAAAGATACTACCCTACTTACAGCTTTTTAGCATTTCATAAATATGAAAGCAGTCATATAGCTATTTCATTATTAGCCTAATGAATGGTATTTGAATTTAATAGAATAAAAATTTCAATCCATAAATTCATGATTTAGGGATTTTTCTTTCCCATCAGTAATATACAAATGATCGTGACTCTAGCTTTCACAAAACAACTAACAAAAAGACCATGGTAACCAATCAAAAGATCCACTAGAGTATGTCAATTTTCCTAAAGCATCTTATTTTCTAAATGCTTTTTAAGAACCCCAGTTTCAGGCCAGGGATTTGGCTCAGTGGTTCTGGTGCCTGTCTTGCAAGTGCAAGGACCCGGGTTTGATCCCTGGTAACCACATACCATACTGGGTGTGGAGACTCACACCCAGCAGCAATCAGTACCACAGACCACAGTGCCGGGCGTGGTGGCTCATGCCTGTAATCTCAGCACTTGGGAGGCAGAGGCAGTAGAATTTTTGTGATGTGAGTTTGAGGCTGAGCTCAAGGCCAGCCTGAACCACAGAGCGAGACCCTGTCTCAAAAAAAACCTAAAAAAAAAAAAAGAATCCCAGTTTCTATTTCTAATTTTATTACTAAAACTCACAGATGTAAGTCCTCACTAAAGATGATAACATTTGGAATTAAAGACTCTTATTACAGTGCAATTTTCGGGACTCAATATGTAAAATATAGTTCATTACCTCTGACCCCTTAAAATGTATACGACAAAGAAAGAAGTCTTTAATAACAGTGTTACCAAATTATAAACTGTATTATTTCTGAGAGAAATGTACTTTGATCTTATACAGAAAAATAAAGTTAGTCTCTAGTTTAATTGCATACAAACTTAGTTCATTAATTGTGGTCTGTAGGTTAAGGAAAATTTCACACTTCCTGGCATGTTCATTATAAATAGGTTATTTGATCTTTCTTTGCTGTTATTTGCAAATGACATATGGGAGTGTAGAAATCAGTGGAAAATAATGCAAGAAAGAAAGAGGTAAATACCTAGAGCTAATTTATAACTTGAGCCTTTTCCTATGTTTTGCAGAACGCTCCTCATGATATTATTTACTGCATATAAGTTATCTGCATCTAGGATCTTAACAATATAAATTTTTGTACCTATCACATCTTTGTTTAGACCAAACAAGTCTACATGATATTCTATCTTTTAAATGCATAAATGTTGATCAGTAGATT
This sequence comes from Petromus typicus, assembly GCA_004026965.1. Classification (NCBI taxonomy): domain Eukaryota; kingdom Metazoa; phylum Chordata; class Mammalia; order Rodentia; family Petromuridae; genus Petromus; species Petromus typicus. Next base: position 22,059 of record PVIR01015941.1, read on the forward strand.
TATCTAATTCAACTCTTTAAATTAAAAATTAATTTTACTTCTGTTCAGTCAAAAATATCTTCATTATTTGTCTTCTTATCTGTACATTTTCTTCTTCATATACCAGTTAATCTAAAGCATCATTGTTTTTGTCGTATCCCCCCTCACTTTTTCAAAATACATTAGTTTACACATTTATCCTACACAATAAAATTTCACCTTTAATCTAGTCTTCAGAGCTTTTCCAATCAGTCCTGGTCTATAATAATTTATATAACTTTTTCATTGTTCTATTTATTTTCTACTTGTTAATGGACTTGCCTCTTTAAGTGTCTTCCCTACATCTTTTTGTTTGTTTGTTTTAGTTTTTTGACACAGGGTCTCTCTTTATGGTTCAGGCTGTTCCAGAACTCAGTCTCAATCTCAGAAATCCTTCACTCTCTGCCTCTGGAGTGCTGGGATTACAGGCATGAACCACCACGCTCATCATTGTTGTATGTGGTACTGATTCCTGGTGGGCATGAGTCATCATGCCCAGTATTGTATGTGGTTATTGGAGATCAAACACAGGACCTTGGCTTGCCAGCCAGGTACTGGAACCACTAAGCTAAATCCCCAGCCCTTCCCTACATCTTTGCTTATTTCCTTTTTTTTGTTGTTATTTAACCTCTCAATAATCCATTAAACCATTTTTCAGGTAACTGTAGTCTCTAGTGACCTAAATTCCACCTATTCCCCACTTTTATGAAGTTAATTCCATACGTACATATCTTCCCTTGAGACCATTCATGAAGTAAAATTTAATTAATGATCAAGACTTATTTAAGTCTATTACTCGTGTCCTTCTTCTCTTGCTTGAGGGCAACTGTTATATATAAATTTATGAGATTATGTTAATGAGGGAGAACAAAATTGATGATTGAGAATTCAGATAATTTTACATTATATAGTTTACAAGCTCAGTGATTCATATTGAACTTAGAATTAATAAATATAAATAAAATTAACAATGTACTTGTTCTTTTCATTCATGTATTTAAGAGTTCTAGGACAATGGCTTTTCTTTTTTATAGAGAATCTCTTTGAAGAGATTATGGATTTTTATTTACCTGCCTATAAATATTAAATCTCAAGTAGGTAACGTGACACCTGTTTTAATTTGGAATAATATATCATTCAGTAAGAATGAAAAAAATTTTATAAATAATGTTTTAAAATGTTATTTTTCAACTCAGACTAATGAGAAAATTCAGGGCTGGTAGAAGCACTTTTAAAATTTTCATATTTATATTTAAAAAGAGGTTAAGTAATGTGAGAATTATTCACATATCTTTCTAAACAAACAAACAAAAAAAGTATATCTCTCAGTAACATCTACTTTAAGGAAATAGAAACATTTAAGTTTCCTAATGAGCACTTTGGTGTTTTTTTCTAAAAGTGCATCTAATAGATATAACAAATTACCGATCCATCTCAAACGAATAAACTCTATAATTATATGTAAGTTTTTGGTTTGAGTATTCAATGATGTTATAACATATGATTATGGTGGTCGAGCTGTGAATGAAGAATGAAAAAATGGCACAAAGAACTTCATTTGTATCTAGGAACAGAACTAGGAGGAAGAATGTAGTGTTAGCCACTGAATGCATGAATACAACAGTCAATACAGTCAATACAACTATTAATTCCATAAAGGACTATATGTGGATGTTAATTTAATTCAGTGTTTGTGAGAACTGCACACATTCTACTTGATACCCATTTCTTCAATGTGTAATTTCAAGGTGAAATAAAAAACTTGCCCTTAGATACATTAGCTGAGTTTAAATGGCTCATTGAGAGCTTTATGGAGGCTTTTAACTGAAGTACTTTGACTATTTGAATTAGGGTTCAATTATTTGAAAGGGAGATCACAACCATGTAGGTTAGGGCCAGACAAAATCCTTTGTGAGAATAATGTAAAGCTCATTTCTACTTAGAATCTGTGTTGTTAAGAATCAGAGAAGCAAAGTGATCAACTAAAATCAGCAATGGAAGTTGATCAAGGAGTCAAAACTGGGCCACTTAATTTTTGTCTGTTTTTTGTTGTTGTTGTTGTTGCTGTTGTTGTTGTTGTTGTTGTTGTTTTTGAGATAGGGTCTCGCTTTGTGGTTCAGGCTGGGCCTGAGCTCAGCCTCAAACTCACATCACAGCAATCCTCCTGACTCTGCCTCCAGAGTTCTGGGATTACAGGCATGAGCCACCACACCCGGCACTGTGGTATGTGGTGCCGATTGCTACTGGGCATGTCCAGTTTTGTATGTGGTTATCAGGGATTGAACCTGGGTCCTTGAACTTGCAAGAAAGGTGCCGGAACCATTGAGCTAAATCCCTGGCCCAATTTTTGTCTATTTTTTAAAAAAGAGAGTCATGCTGTGTTCCCTAGGTTACTGAGTTTGGGCTGTCCTCCTGTCTCAGCCTCCTGTGGAGTCAACAATGCTCTACATGCCACTGCCCATAACATAAAGCGACAGCAGAGTGGTAAGGTAACAGATGGAAAGATCCCCATGAATGCATAGACAAGAAATAACTGCAGGAATAGAAACTAAAGCAAGTGTGGCAGACATACCAATGCCAGGAGAAGCTGGACCTCCAGGCACTTTACAGTCATTCAGCCCCAAGAAGAGTTGGCCTTGTCTTTATAGACTGTAGCCTGTGGAGTCCTGTCAATTGTGTGAGTGATGTTAGCTAATGCTCCAACAGATGGCGCTCATTTTAACTCACGGTATGAATCGATCTTATTGTACGTATTTCTGTGGTGGCTTTATGTCTCAGTCAGTGCCACGTGTTTGAAGAGGGCATCCCAAGATGTTAAGCAAAACACCTATGTTCTTAAGAGGTGGGGTCCGTTGGAATAAAAGTAGAACAAAAGAATAAATTATTCCTGAAAATTCCACACTTATAAATCATTCTTTACATTTCTATCATGTTCTTCTTTATCGCAACACTTGTTTTGAATTATGTTTTGGTGTGTAATCACTGTATTATACATATTTATAATAAATATTTTAAAAACGTGAATTTAATGTTCATTATGCACATGCTGGTAAGAAGAAAATTAGAAACAGACATATCTGGATTTGAAATTTGTTTTTGTTCATTTCTAAATATGTGAGCTTGGGAAAATTAGGTGAACAATTTAGGTCTCTCACTGCATTCTTACTTATTATAAAAGTAGTTCTAAGGAGCAAAATAAGGTCATAAATAATAGAACTCTCAAAAAGTTCATAATGATATGTCCTTAGCAAAACAGATACAGGTGTGACTGCCATTGAGGAGGGCATTTAGTTTGAGAGAGCAGAGGGAAGGAGCTACTACAAAGACAAATCCTTAGGACAGCGGTTTTCCTCCTGACTCACCAGTGTAGAGCTCTGCTCTTGCATTGCTGCTCTTGGTGCTATTTTGTGCTTTGTTTTCTTGTAGTACAGGTTTATATTGTGTCGATGCCTCAGCTCTAATTATTTTCTGTGATTTCCTCTTTTTCTGACTCCTATGAAGCCTAAAGTCAGTTTTAATGTCCTCAAAGAATAGAAGAATAAAAAAAACATATACATCTGATTTTTCTCATTTACTCTGTTTTCTTCTCCTTTATGTTGATTATTCACATTTATAAATTTCTATCCTTGTTTGTAAAAACAAGGTCTTAGAACAATTACAATCATATTTATATCATGATTAAATTATATATTTTTCAATTTTATACTCAAGTTATTTCTAGTTTCCTGATGTTTTCAGAACTTTAAATCTTTATTTAATTATCATTATTTGGAGCATAAATAAGTAAGTTTTCCCTTATCTAAAAGTGTAAAATTGTGCTAAGATAAAAATGGGCATTATTTCCTATAGCCAACTGTAAATGTAGATTACAAAAATCCTTACTTCAGTTTAACAATCAATTTCCAGAAAACAATTTTTCTAACCTGACATGGCAGTTTTGACATTTATGTTCTAATTATAAATGTACTAAAATAATAGTGTCACAAGAATAATAGATATGAATTACTATAGATTTCATATGCTTATATCTAAAATATTGAGTTTAAAATCAAATACTAAAAAGTTTGATGGTGATTATGGGTATCTGATATAAAATTATTTATATATTTGCCTGTCATAAACTATACTTTTTTCCAGGTCTGTCAACACACACTGTCAGAAAAAGGCTGTAGAAAGATATAATCAATTTGTGATTTTGTAGCCACTAGGAAAGGTGACAGATCTGAGATAGCTTTGCTTATGCAGAGCTTAAGGTACAAATATATGTATGTAATTGCAGTAGCGATAATGAATACTGACTTTACAACGTCAAGTAGTCTTTCAGTGATATTTCCATGTATATTAGAAAGTAGTAACCTTATGTAAAATGGGTTAAATTTGCCACATTTCTTTTATTCATTTTTATGGAATAGATTCAGTGCTACTATTTTGCATTCTTATTTACATTTTTACATGAGAATAATGTCCTGGCATTGGAATGTTACATATCCGATGTGAAATTAAGTTATTTCCTCTATTAGGCTGAACATCTGCTAATTTATCTTTGGGCAAGCTGAATATTTTATTTGTTTCCCTCAGTTTAGTAAAGCTATAAATAGGAAGAAGAAGTGCAAAGGTTATCCAATCAAAATGAAGAATATAGATAAAAGTCAGGGTGGTAGAGCATGCAATTCTAATTCCAAATATACACCAGAAAATAAAAATGTGACATCTCATTCTTGTGGCAAAGATTTTATTTTATTTTATTTTATTTAGGTTTTTTGAGACAGGGTCTCGCTTTGTGGTTCAGGCTGGCCCTGAGCTCAGCCTCAAACTCACATCACAGCAATTCTCCTGCCTCTGCTTCCCGAGTTCTGGGATTACAGGCGTGAGCCACAATGCCCAGCACTGTGGTATGTGGTACTGATTGCTGCTGGGCATGAGTCTCCACCCCCAGTACTGTATGTGATTAACTGGGGATCGAACCCGGGTCCTTGCGCTTGCAAGACAGGCACTGGAACCACTGAGCTAAATCCCCGGCCCAAAGATTTTAATAATAGAATCAAATATTGGGTAAGTTGTTTTTATATAGGACTATAGACTTGAAACAAAATAATAGAATCTGCCCATTTTCATTAAACTCTCAAAATTATACTTTAATGATTATAAAAACAATACATACAAAATAGGAAAAGAGCAGATATATATTTGAAAGTTCCAGATTTTTATATTTATTTTTTATTCATCAATAAATTGTAACTTGAATAATATTCAGGCAAAAATAGGATGCATATATGGATTAAATTGTAGATTTAGAAATTAAGATTTGAAATAAAATGTAATATGGAAAATATTGTTGCATATATATTAATTTTTATTTAATTTATAGTATTTACAGATATCCAGCTATATTGGTAATAAAAGATTAGGGAGTATAATAGGAAAAACCATAGCTCCCCAAAACGTCCTATACACTTATACATGGAATTTGTGATTGTTCTTTTAAATGACAAAATAAATTATTTGCAAGTATTATTAACTTACTACGACTTCAGAGATAAAGAGAATAACTGTACTTATTCCCATGGACTCTAAATGAAATAGTTATTATTCTTATAAAGAGGAGCAGAAGGAAATTTTACAAGTAAACATGCGCAGGTGAACACAATGGGACCATATGGACAGAGATCAGAGTGATGGGGCCGCACACAGGAGAGCCAACGGGCCCTGACACTGGAGACAGCAGTAAACTGTTTCTTCTGATCCCTGAAGGAACCACGATGCTGACAATGCACTGGCCTTAGCCCAGGGAAAACACTTCAGATTTCTGGCCTCAAATAGTAAGAGAATAAATACATTTTATACGTCTTGAATATATTATACTTAGGTTAATAACTAAATGACATTATTTGTTAAAATACATATTAAATATATGTTCATATATCCTTGGTAAGTATAATAAATAATATGAAACTGCATATTTGGAACATCAAAGTTTAGGACTAATTATAGAGAACAGGGAAGAAAGGAAAGAGAAAGAAAGAAAGAAAGAGAAAAGAAAAGAAATGAAAGAAAATATACCCTATCAGTCCCTGCTTGCCCTATATTGTATTTGCAACATGAAAAAGAATATAGATGGAAGAGAAAAAAGATGTGCAGATTAAGTATTGGTGACCTCAGTTCTAGAAGACAGAGGACTGAGGAGAAACTAAAATGAAGAAAGATATAAAGAGATCGGGGAAACAGGAAGAAAATCAGAAATGTGTGAAAGTCTACTGAAGGAAATATACCAAAAAGGAAAGAAAGCCCAGCTCTTCAGCATTGATAGATTAACTAAGATAAGGATTTAAAATTTCTCAGTGATTTCAGTAAGGCCAAGAGAGGTCTCTGTTGATCCTCATAGAAAGCAGATCCAGTAGCATCTGATTCATGGGTTACTTTACTGTGGAACAAACCTTTTTCAATGTGTCATAAAACCTCCTTCTATGAAATTTAATGGAAATTGTTAATTTCCTTAAGTGCACCATCTCTTTGTTTCCCAAACACTCCTGCCCTTGAGGTCAATTCTTAGGAATAAGAGGGAGAATGAGAACAGAAAAATCATAAACAATTAAATCAAACAATTTTTCTAAGAAATTGTCTTATGAACAAAAGAGAAATAGGACAATAATTAGAGAAAAAAGTTTAGTCGTGAGTTTTATTTTAATTGTATCATAATAGATGTTTATGTGGTAAGGAGAATGATCTGGTAAAAAGTTAGAAAGACTATTGAGGATGTAGTAAAAGGAATAATTGCTGGAACACATCTTAGAGAAAGAAAAAGACAGCTGAGGATCAAGGACACAGTTTGTGGAGCTGAGTAATTGAGAGTGCTTCAGCTCTTTAGCACAGCAGTCACCAGGAGTTATGGGAGGAGTAGGGCTATGGGATTATCAGTGATCCTGGATGGAGGAACATTAGGATAATGAGGTACTATGACTCAGGCTTTCATGGATAATTCCAACAGCAAACATAGAGGTACCATTTTTGACATAGAAGTTAGAGCTGGATTTTTTTGGAAAGGAAGGAGAAAAAAATCATTTGAAAGTGTCCAATGAAGAAGGAGAATGAATGCTCATAACATTTAGAAACAAAGTGTTTCAATGTATGGAGAGGATCTGGGGAAAAACATTCCAACTTGAAGGGCTGGACAGAAAGAAGGGTCTGTTGAGGAAAAGAGAATAAAGAGGATTATCAGAGAAGAGGATGCGGTGCAAAGCGCTCTGCTTATAATTGCCAATGAGCTCTGGAAGGTTTGTTGGAAGAGTTTCTAGTGTTGGCAAGAAGTAGGAGATAAAGTCCACTAATGGAATTAAACAGATGAGTAAGTGTGTGACTCAGACCTCATGAGGATAGGCAGTAATGAAGTTAGTCCTGTGCTCTAAGCCACTGCAGTGACTCTAAGCCAGTACAATGTTGTGATGTAAAGAGAAAGAGGTAACTAACTTACAAAAGGAAGAGGCAGTGCTCCAGGGCACACAGCAGAGATCACACTTCAGAGATCTCTGTGTCAGAGGCTGGAACTGAACTGGAGATCTACAGATGACCCCTGCTTCTGAAGGTTCAGGAATATCTTCACCAAGTGTACATAATTAAAATAATAAAGAAGGATGATAAACAGAAAGGTCACTGAGATGATTCTCTTACTGGTCCTATATGAGTGCTCCATGAAGTTACTCAAGCTAATCACAACAATCTTTGATTTACATAACTGATGTGATTTTAAAAGGGTATGTATAAAATCAGTTCTTAGTCAGCAGAGCTATAATAAACTGGAGCAGAGAGATACATCATGTTATGGACTACCATGGATTATCTTTTTATAACTAATAACTGGCATTTTACTGGAAGTCTATAGAGAAGCAACTTTGACAGTATAAAAGTCCTCAAACTTGGGCCGGGGATTTGGTTCAGTAGTTCCAGCACCTGAGCTGCAAGCACAAGGACCCAGGTTCGATCCTCGGTAATCACATACCATACTGGGTGTGGAGACTCATGCCCAGCAGCAACCAGTACCACATACCACAGTGCTGGGCGTGGTGGCTCATGCCTGTAATCCCAGCACTCGGGAGGCAGAGGCAGTAGGATTGCTGTGATGTGAGTTTGAGGCTGAGCTCAGAGCCAGCCTGAACTACAAAGCGAAACCCCGTCTCAAAAAAAAAAAAAAAAAAAAAAAAAAAATCCTCCAACTTGCACCTAAAAGTTTATATCACATCAAATTACAAACTGCTGAAGTCAAGCCATCAGCGACAGCTGGGCTAGTATAGGTTAAGGTAAGGAACAAAAGTAGTATATTCTTTTGCAATGCATTACTGATATTTGGGAAAATTGTCTTTTAAGGTGACTGTTATATCTACTGTTTAATTTGGAAGGTTCTTTCAGTATGAGAAAATATCAATTGTATTAAGTGCTCTTTGGCAGTTCATAATCTGTCTGTCTCTCTCTCCTCACACACACACACACACACACACACACACACACACACACACACACACGCAGCAGCAGCAGCAGCAATAGCAGAAAACATAAGGATTAGTTACTTAGAATTACTTGAGCCCTTCCCTTACTGACATACCCTGCTGAGTAAGCAGAGCAATTTATCCAGTCAGTGGGACAAAGTATCAGTGTCCAGAGCAGTCCTACATAGAATCTAACTCAGGTTCACTGTATTATGTCAAACTATTTCAATATATATATAATTTTTTATTTAGTACAAACACCGACAAGAAACTGTTTTCAGGCTTTGTGTCAGGTTATATATTCAAAACCCTTTAGGGTGAGAAAGTTTACTGAAAGAAGCTTTCAATCATCAGGGAGACTTGGCCACCAAATTTATGCCACACACATCACTAAATGAGATGTGTGGACTTGATAGTTCCTCTTCACTGAGACAGAGTTGTGAACACAAAAAAGACAATGGGTTAGAAAATCAGAATATCAGCAGTACTTTTAAATTATTCTGAAAACATACTGAACATTAAAAGTAGGAAACATCAATACATATTTTATAAAAGGATGTCCTGCAGAGTAGCAACAAACCAATCATTGGATTTCATTTGGTGAAAATAATTTATTTCTTTCCTTGAGGAAGTTAAAGGTAGATTACTAACATGTTTCTAATTTTCTCTAGGGCTATAGTGTTTGAATTTACAAGCATTTGTCATAGTTTCTTATTAGTCATGTAAACAAAAGAATGAATGTGAAAGCATATTAACAAAGCAGAGTGTGTAGTATAAATTCTCAAATTTGAAACTGAATAGAAGAGTAACCAAGAAGAAAAAATAACTGACAGTCTCATCTCAAATCAATAGATGAAAAAGCAACTAATGCTGAAAATGAGGGGTAATGAGTAAAATACTTTTGTTATATCAACATCATGTTGATGAAAGCAAAGTAAAAAAACAGAATTTCTTAGAGAGAAATTAAACTATTTCAGAATGTACTTCAGCACTATTGCACCAAGTAATAGAAGGAAAAAGAAGGGATAAGAGAAAAAATTGTGATGTTGAACATTGCATAATAGTAATCAATAATGTCATTAGTTAGAAATGAATTCTAGCCAGGCGTGGTGATGCACAGCTGTAAACTCAGTACTTATGCAGTGCAGGGAGAAGGATCATTGTGAGTTAAAGGCTGGCCTGAGCAACATAGACCTCGTCTCAAATTAAGGAAAAAAAAGCATTTCACAATCCTAGAGACTCAAAATGATGTTAACTGTAAAAAGAGATGGAGCAACTACCACATGTTTAATACATTATTTAAATGGGCAAGTGTTTTCAAAATATAGATTTGCCTATGAATATATTATTTTAATACTTTCACATTTTAATGTAAAGGAAATTTTATATTTAAGCACTATCATTTTATTTTCATATGTGTCTCAATGTTTAAATGAAGAGCATATATATATATATAAAGAAGCATTATTTAATTAAAGTGTCTATAATGGTGTATTCAGGAGATTTATGTAACTGTGGTAAGGCTCTGCTTATCTATACTTTATTTGACTTCAAAAACTGTTCTATGACTGAGAATTTTCCTTTAATCTCTATATTTTTCTGTGTCCTTGTTAAAAATGAGACAAAAGTAAAATTTTATCTCATAAATATTATGGAAGATTTCTAAACCTGACAGTTTTTAACTAATTGCATAATATTTGTAATTGAATGTGAAAATTTTGATTAAATACAATGTTAAAGATTGGACTAATGACTGTTGAGCATATGAAAGAGAAAATAGGTCCTTTTCTAATTAGTTATCTTGAAAATGTTGGCTTGACATTAACCTTAATATAAAAACTGGAATCAAAAGAGCCACAAATAAGTAAATGTGAATATTTGTTGATTTGCAATACAGAAGTGAGAATAGGTAAAAAGAAGAGAATCCATAGTAACAATTCCTTATGTATAAAAAATATAAGAACTGGGTCAAGTCCTAGTTTATTAGCTTATCGGAGTTTATTATTACCTTTTATTATTACATGTTTGCTATGCACAATGTTTATCTTTATCTGATAGAGTAGATACATGTGTGTAACTATCTTAATATTTCTATTCCCTTCTACCTCCCACCATCCCCAGATCCTTTTTCTATTTGCAAATGATCTCTCTTCCTATGATGTTCTCTGTATTTCATTATTTTTGAGTTTATTTATGCTTCAGGTTTCCAATAGCAGAGAAGTTATTTGATATCTAACTTTTTTGTGTCTAATATATTTCACTTGATATTACAGTCTCAAAGTGCATTCATTTTCCTACAAGTCACACAACTTTACCCTTCTTTGCAACAAATTAGTACCCCATTGTCTATAAATACATTTTCTTTATCTGGGCATCTTTTTTTGGACATGTAGGTCACTTCCAAGATTTAACTTTGATGAGCTGCGCTGACATAAACATAGATATGTATTTATCACTTTGAGGTGAAGATTTTAAATCCCTTTAGTGAATACATACAAGGGGACTAGCTGGTTGAATGGAATTTCTGGTTCAATTTTTTTTTTTTTTTTTGAATCACTATAGTGACTTCCACAATGATTGATTCTTAGTGGGTTTATTATTGACACTTGGGAATATAATTGATTGTTGTGTGTTGATTTTATATTCTGCTATACTTCTATAGTTGATTATTTTTTCTATGATCTTTGGTGAAATTTTTGGTGCTTCTATATGTCTAAAGATCATGACATCTGCATATAATGATATATGTTCTCTTCATACACACACATACACACACACATATCTTTTTTACTTCTTTCTTTAGTCTGATTGGTCTGGCTGATGTTTTGAATACTATACTGTGATAGTGATAGTGGGGATTTTTGTCTTGTTTCTGAGTTTAAAGGAAAAGTTTCAATTTTTTTCAATTTCTTATGTTGTCAGCAGTATGTTTTTCATAAATGGCTTTCATCAAAGGTCCTTCTATACATATTCATGCTTTTTTCATTTGAATGGATGCTGTTGGATTTTGTCAAAGGCTTTTACTGCTTCCATTGGGGTGGTCATGGGAATACTGTTCTTATTTTTGTTTGTGTGATGCATTACAATGATTAGTTTGCATGTGCTCAACTATCTTTGCATCCCTGGGATGAAGCTTATTCCATCTTTTTGAGTACTTATTGCACTCCATGTGGCAATATCTTGTTGAAAGTATTTATGTTTATGTTCATTAAAGAGATTGACTTGTAGTTTTCTTTTTCAGCTGGGATTGTCTGGTTTTAGAATAAGGGTAATGTTAGCTTCCAGAAATCAGTTTCGAATTAGTTTCCTTTTTTGTTTCATAAAAGAGTTTAAGGCATATTGGCCTTATATCTTCTCTGAATTTCTTTCAGAATTCAGCATTGAATCAATAAGGACCTGAGCATTTTTTAGTTTGTAGCTATTATTACTATTATTATTATTGCCTTAATTTCATTGTGTGTTTTTGGAATATTCAGATTTTAATAATTCAGATTCAGTTTTGATAGTTCATATGTGTTTAGGAATCTTTCCTTTATTTCTCAGGTCTCTGATGTATTGTAATGCCACTTTTCATGGTAGTCACTAATGACTTTCTGGATTTCTGTGATGTCTCTTGTAATTTGGCCCTTTTATCTCTATTTTCTTTGAATTAGGTCTTTTTTTTTCCTTTTCTATTCTAATAGAAACATATCAAGACCTATATCCATGTATAAGCTCTTGAGCAGAAGGACTGACCAGAGGTAGAAACCTAAGATAAAGTTATTACTACTTGAATATATAAATTTCAAGGACAGAAAAAAATAATATAAAGAAAAGACAATGTCTAGGGAGCTCTATATATCTCTAGTTGTCTTTTGAAGAAAAATTATTTTCCTCTATTTTGGCAAAGCTATGAACTTGATTTTTTTTAGAATCACACACACACATTTTTCTCAGCAACGTATATTCTAATGCCAACCAATGTGGTAGAAATTAAAAGAATATATACTTCTATAATAATGGATCTGTCTTCCAAGTACTGCTATGTAGACAAGTAGTTTAACTATAAAGAAAGTGACTCAGTTTTATAGTTACTCCCATATCAGAGTCCACCACCACTTATCTTTGCCTTTGTTCTCTGTGTGTGGGTGGGGGGTATTTATTTATTTCAAAACAGTACATTCTTTCTCTATTGATCAAAATAAAAATTTGAAACATATACATGAAGGCTAAAACTTGCTGAGAAATTTTAATAGTGACAAAGAGATCGCTTATTTCTAAGACATTCAATATTTGTTATCAAATCTCCCATAGCATGTATATCTCTTTTGAACTGAAAGGTTTTTAACAAAGTTGGAGAGAAAAGCTAGAACTTAATAATGACTGACAAATTCATCATTGGGAAATTTTATTTTCAATTTGTAGCATAAGCAACACATAGATTACTTGACAATATTTCTTAATGGACAAGGAAAAGCCTAAATGAGAACAAAAAATGGGATTGGTGATACAATAAAAATGAGAAACTAAGTATAAGTTCTCTTTTGGATCACTGTAATTTGTATTTATTAAAATCACTCAGCCTGATAAGCTAGGCATTTTAAATACCAAGAACAAGTTGTTAACGAACTGTTATTATACTCTTGCCTACTTAAGTAACCAGTTCCATTTTATGGCATCCTGGATTTGAATACTTTGTACCTTTTGCAAGGAGGAATACACAAGAGTCCATTCTTGAGTGGCCTCATGTATTCACAGTTTTGTATGGCTCAGAAGTCAAAGGCCGTCTTGGCAAGAAGTTTCAGGAGAAGATGGACCAAAGGGTAGATTAGAGCACTTTCTTCAGTGGAGGTCAGTCAGTTTCCATATTTATATATAACAGAACCTAAGCACTTGGAAACAGACTTTCTCTCAAATGTAATTTGATAGGAAGCACAACCTTTGTTTCAGGGCTAGCATTCTCATCAAGAGTCAAATGGGATGTTTTGTGAAACATCACTATTTGAGTAACAGCTGAATTGCAAACCACATGATTCATTTAGCTACGTGGGCCCATGGCTACATATCTCCAATGAACCTCATTTTCAGTGGTACTTTCACATTTAATAGAAAGTAGGCATTACTATTACCTCTATGGTCCCCTGCCATAACAGAAAACCTATCAAGACATAACTTTTCAGATAAAACATTAGGTTATTTTTAGCATGACACCCTTGAATATTCCTTAATTACAGATGTGATATTCTATGAACAAACATGTTTTTTTTTTCCCAATACGCTTTGATTCCTTCTGAGAGAAAACTTCATTTAAATGTTGATGTCCTGATGGTCTTTAGCCTGTCTTTTATATATGCAGACTGTCCATTTGCAGTTTCAAAGCTCTCTGAAGAAGGCAGTCAGTAGTCTTCCTGGCAGGTCAGACGCAGAGGATAAAGCACAGACATGAGGACCAGAGGCTGTGTGTGGGGGTGGGGGGACAGGAAGACAGGAGAGCAGCTTCCCAGGCACTTAGAATCTGACTCCTCCTACTTTGCATGATTTTGTGCTCTTTGTCTGATTTTATAGATTTCCAATTCTGTGTATATGACTTACAGAATAAGTGACCAACTGCATGACAAGTTCCTTTCATTGTACCTTTTTTGTTTCCATCTTTAGAATTATGATCTTAATAAATTTTTTGAAAATCTAAACTCCAGTGGAAAAGACTAAAGAGAAAAGAGATGACCTACAAACTGTCTTAGCTAAAGCAGCTTATTTCAGACAGTTCCAGAGATAGTGAATATCTATATTAAGGTGCGCACAGGTGTGAGTTTTGGGGAGAGGCATTGCAGTCAGCGTGACCCCTTTTATATACAGTATTGTACTGGGAATACTAGTCCCCAAAAGATCGCTGAACGTGATATAGCCCCTTGCCTTACACAAAATCTGAACCTTATTTTTTCATAAAGTCTTATTCTCGTATTATTATTTTTTAAAAATCTTCCCCTTTCACTTACTTTCAGCATTAAACCTGAAGTGGGAGAATGACACTAAGAAATTGATTAGGACAAACCTTATAATTGACTCTGGTCTGCTATTGCCTTTCCTTTGCAGCATTACATAAAGTAAGGAAACAAATTTTATATATATGGGGGGGTGGAAGGGTGGGTGGGGCTATGGGAAAAAATGAGAATTAAGTTGTGTCTTATACTGGTACAAATCCTCATTATGGAGTGCAATCATGATGTGTGTATTTAATGTACCAATAAAGATAATTTAAAAAAAGAAAATGGCATACAGTAAAGAAGAAAATGACACACAATTGATATGCAATACATCTGTGGGTTTGTGATTTGTCTTCAGATAGGAGTAAAAATAAAATTTTGATTCAGTTTAAAACTTAGAGAGAGAAATATTTACCTGAAAACTAGATGCATAAAATGTTGGATTTCTATCTAAATAAATATTTATTTTTTTTCTCAGTAGAAATAGGATATGAAGATCAATATAGTAACTAAGGAGAAATGAGTTAATTTAAATTGAAAATAAACATTGATAAGATAAATCATTGGTTGCCTCATATTATAGATAATCTATCAAAGTATTAATTAAAGATTCACAAAAAGTATCTCTTATTAGTAATCTAAGTAATATTAAAGTAGAATGAAAGGCCAACTATAGACAATATATTTTTATTAATAATATGCCATTTCAATACATAAAATGTGTATATTATTTAATTGTAAAGAAAGTGATCACTATTTATAAATAAAATTTTTCTTAGTATTCACTATAACAGAATCTAAAAGAGGATCATAAATATATTTTCTTAGAATAGCATAATTGAACCTTAAATTTAAAATGTATTTATATTTAAGTATTGAGTTATATTTAAGTATTGTGTATATTGAGTTTTACTGTAGATTAGGATAAAACATTTTCTTAGTTTTGAAGAAAAATACTTTTTTTCTGATTTGATATATTACATTTATTCAGGCT
>PVIR01015942.1:0-37426 GCA_004026965.1 Petromus typicus
AGACCCAAAGATTTCAGAAATTACAAGGGTATCTGGCCCATAACTTGAGAGTGCTCACTGTACATGCTTTCTTGCACATAGAAAAGCATTGCGAGGCCATTCTGTAGTGAAATTTTTCTCTTGCTCTATTTACTTTCTTTTACACTTTAAGTTTATTGATGCATTTTAGGTATTATGATCACATTCATCATTGGGTATTTGTACCTGTACATGACATCTTAGTTCTTATTTTTTCCCATTCCCTCTCTTCTCCCACCCTATTTACAAAAAATTTGCTTCCATCCTTTCCTTCTTTTCTCATACTTTTTTCTTCCCTTGTTCTCTGACTCCTGGGTTTCAACCTGCCAAAGATTAAAATGGGACCCCTCTCTCACTATTTATTCTTGCTTCTAAAAAATTAGTGATTATTAACTTTGTTGACTGATATTCTTCCACTCTTCTACCTCTTCCTGAGTTCCTCTGGTTAGTAGCAGATGTTGACCTGGCTACATTTTGATTCCACATTCAGTAGCTATTTTATTGTCACACTGAACAAGGTCGAGGGACCACAGACTTCAGTTCAAATTACAGCCTTACCTGATGGAATATAGAACATCGGTGAGTACCAATGTCCTCTAAATAACCTCTTCCTTCCTGCTTGTTCCCCTTCACTGGTGCTTACTAAAACACTCTATTCAAGTCAACATTTATTTATTGGATAAAAGCGTCTGCTAAAAGCTTGGAGTAGTAAGAAACACGCTCAAGAGGCACTTGATAAGAAGAGAGAGTAAAGGCCTCAAAACTAATACGAAAAAATATTCTATTTTAGTTCGATGAGGTACAGCACTTATCTCTGAGCACAGAAAAATAGCAGAAGATATATCAGCAAGCCACAGTAGAAATTCAGATTCTCAGGCTCCATCATCCTCCTGTTACAGAATTCCAGAGAAAGTCAGGAAACTTCATTTTTGCAATTCCCTCAGGTGATGGTGATAGGAAGCCAGGTTACAAAGCAGCATCCACAGTACAATTTTAGGGCTCAAGAACATGGACAAAAGCAATGGATTGCAAATAGCACTTCCAAAGATAGGTAAATACTTGGACAAAACTGTATGTTACCTTATGGGTATGCTGGAGGTTTTCTAAAGTGAATGAATGAAAAATATCTCAAAGGAGTTAACAGAAGATGTAGAAAGCCATATAACTGAATTACTAATTGTATGCACTTTCATGATAATAATGATTAATGCTTATAACATTATTCTGGGCAGACAAATTGAATTGGTGCATAGAAAATTATATTAATACTTTTGACTGAGACAGTAAGTGGCTTAACATAGATGAAAGTGGATTTAGTCAAAACAGAGAAATATAATGTGCATTAACAGAGGATAGGCTGCGCACAGTGGCTCATGCCTATAATCCCAGCACTCAGGAGGCAGAAGCAGGAGGATTGCTGTGAGATTAAGGTTAGCCTGGGCTACATACTGAGTCCAGGACCAGTCTGAACTACAAAGCAAGACCTTGTTTTAAAAACCTAAAAAACAAAAACAAAACAGGATAGGAGGATGTGTTGGTTAAAGGGTGGACACTAGCAAAATTTAAACAAAAGAGAATGATGATGAGCAGGATGGTGTAAAATATAAGACTTCTCAACACTGAATTTGCGTTAAATAATGATCTTTTAAAGCAGCCTTTCTGTTATGGGCACTTTCATTATTCTGAAATATAATTTAGAAAATTTGGCACAATCATAAGAATATTGAGACACAACCAAAACACATGCATGGTTCGTATGTGGTGTATGCTTAGTGCACATGTAAAGATGTGAAAGCTGTAGCTGGAGATGGGGCTGTAGAATTGGGACCTCTGTGAGCAGGTTGTGCAGTGCTAAGAATACTCAAGAGTATTCACAGATATCTCCAAAACTGTTCAGTGCAACTCATGACATTCATCTGGGGCAGGAGGAAAATTACAAACTGCACAGAATAATAACTAGAAGGCATATTCTGCCTAACAGGATGGGCTAACATTTCTCATGTCTGAGCTGGCAAATAAATAAATAACATATTGTGCTCAAATGTGAAAAAACAAGAAAAATTCATTTTAGGTTTATCACTCATTGTCTCTCATATAGTTTTTCTTGTTTTTGTTTTTGCTTTTTGAGATAGTGTCTCACTTTGTAGTGCCAGCTGGCATTGAATCAGTATATAACCCAGGCTGGCCTTGACCTCTTAGTAATTCTCCTGCCTCAGCCTCCTGAGGGCTGGGACTACATTCATGTACCACCATGTCCAAACTTCTTGTATAGCTTTAAAAAATTTTTTTTTATTTAATGCTTCTTGGTTGTGATCATATTGTACACACAACTTGCATGCCTGTGATTTCACATTAACTATATCACATGACATTTTTGATGTCCAAACCTTTTCAGAAATATCATATTAGCAGCTCTTCCTGGTAAAAATTTGTCTATCTCTATTGAAACAGTCAATATCTGCAAAGTGATGCCACATGTTTTATATTTAGAATTTTTTCCGTATTGAGGTTGTTATAAACAACATGACAAATGTATGCCTATTCATAACTCTTCATTCAGGTGAATGTTTTCTTATAGATCAATATTATAATTTGTAAATATCAGAATTTATTCTTCTGGATACAAGTTATCAAATCACTCACTAGAAATTTCCATGGTCATCCTGCTACACTACATTTTTTTCCAGTGTTGGAGGTTATCATTTTAAAGAACACTTAAAAACATTCAATATCAAAGTTTTGAGCCTGAGAGCTGGAAATTATGATTCTGATGGTGAACCTATTCAAGTGGAGAAAAGCAATGATTCGTATGAAAAAAATAAAGCTGTATCGTACTTCTAAAATTGTATCCATTAAGTGCAGAAAAAGTGGCAGTAATTACAGCAAGGACTCTACCACTGAGAACAGGGCTGACTTTTCCAAGCATTAAAAGAAAATAACCTACCATTTACAGTCATCCACTGCTATGCCTCTCCTTTAAGATCAAACTGACAGTTAACCTAAAAATTGTTTTTTCAGAAATGATTTTTAAATGCATCCATTTATGTTTCTGAAAGTGAGCACTTCCTCCCCATGAAAAATCAAGGCTTTTATATGATTAATACCTTAATTTTAACATGTTAAATACTTCCGGGGATGGTCTAACTGGTAACCTCTGTGGTGAAATCAGTTAGGATGTGACTAAAAGCTCACTAAACTGAAACTGAGAGCAAATCAAACCCCAGTAAAAATGGACAAGATGTATCATATAATAAAGTAAATTTTAGACCAAGGGTTTGATGGACGTGAGAACGAGTACTATGGTTAGTGGGAGAAATCTGTTTCCCTTCCCCCACATTCCTCTCTGTGCCCCTGCAGGAACAGACTTCTGTGGACCTTGTGTCCTCTGGCATTATTTTGGGAGGGAAATTTCCATTGTCTATGAACCTTCTACTTGTCCTTGCTCTTAAGAGAGTAATTCTATATCTGAGCAGGCATAGCAAGAGCAACATTGTTCCACTAATTATTGGAATTGTTTTGCCTTAATGTTCGGAAATTCACTCCATCATTTTCTCTGCACTGTCCATTTCACAGTTAGGTCAAAATAGATCATTGTTTACAATCATGATGCATCAAGGAAATGAAAACTAGAACCATGGAAACACGTTGTCTAAAACCTGTTAGGATAAAATCTACTAAAAAATTTAAAATAAACATCAGCAAAAAATGGAAAAAAGAGACCCTTGCATACTGTTGGTGGAATAGTAAATTAGAATCACTTAAAAAAATAGCATGTAGTTTTCTCAAAAAATTAAGTTAGTACTCATATCATCCAGAAATCTCATATGCACATATAGCAAAGATAAATAAGTCACAATCTCAGAGATATTTGCACTTCCATCCTCATTACAGCATTCTCCATAAGAGCCAAGTTATACAAACAAAGTATCAATTGACAGATGAATGAGTGAAGGCAATGCAAATAATTTTTAGCATTAAAAAGAAAGCAAATCCTGCCATCTGTAACAGCATATATGAAAATGGAGGATACTGTACTAAGTAAAATTATCTAGATACAGGAAGACAAATACTATACAATCTCAATTTACATGTAGAATCAAGTTAAACTCAGAGTCAACACAGAATATAATGATGTTTACCAAGTCTCAACAACCACTTGTTGAGACAAGGGGGAAAGAAGAGATATAACTCAAAGGTACAAAGTTTTATTTATGAAGTGAAGAGATTTTGGATAACTAATGTTCAGTATGACAGCTCTGATGGTTAGGCTGCTTTTGGTTATTAATTTGACTAGATTAAGAGATTACTGTATTGAGTATTAGAAAGTTGCTAAAAGAGTAGATATTATGTGTTCTCACCGCACACACAATGGTAAATATGTGAAGTGATGGATCTTTTAATTAGCTAGATTGTGGTAACTGTTTCAGAATATGTGTGTGTAAAGCAAGGAATTGAGTTGTACATCTTAAATACATTTAATTACAATCTGTCTATATGATTTCAAGATTCTGGGATAAAAGAAATAACAACCAAAAGAAAATCAAACTGTCTGGTGATAAGTTAGTCAATTCCGAAAGCTACAGCTCTCCCTAAAGATGTAGTTCATATATTTGCATATTAACACATCAAACATTCTGCTTAACCATGTATGTATTAATGTTTTTTAAAATCTAAACATCTACAACATTCCATTGGCCATTTTCTCATATGTGCTCTTTGATGAGTGAAGAAGATTGTCAGTTGTAAATATTACCGGGATTAGACTCAACCTGAAATCTTTAAAGCAGAAAACAATCAAACAAAGAAAAAAAACTACCATTAGAGTCACGTCTTCAGCGGTTCTGACAAAGCCTATAGATCAACATTTTTTTTAACTTCCTAGGTTATTTTAATACCCAGTTAACAAATATTGGTTTGAACTATGACTGCTTTTTTAAAAATTGGATACTCATTTTATCTTGATCAATGCTAATGATGGTTATTCATTTACCTCTTTAATTTTTGAATTTACAAATTGTTTTAGTTTGGATGAGTGGACCTAATGAGCATGGTAAGCAAGCAAACTGAAATCTAACCCCTAATCATATTTTCAGAACTCTGCGCAATCATAACTGTGCCTCTCTAGTTACATTTTTCTAAATTGAGAAATAGTAAAGTATCCAGGCATTGTTTTAACACAGGGTAATAAGGAATTTGGAAGAGAGATAGATCTTATGTTGCATGGAGCACATTTTGAAGAGGGAATAATAACATTACAGGCAAAAAAAGAGACATGTTAAAGCTTTTGTTGACAGAATACTATTGGAGAACTGGTACAGGGTATGTAAGTTGGAGATCCAATGAGTAGAGTGCCTTCAAATGTACAGAAGGGAGATCAGGATGAAGCTTTAGATTACACAGAGCTCTAAGGCTAAAGGAAATGAAGCAAGTACAGGCATGTCTGAGTGACAATATTACCGGGATGTTTAATTGACTGGGAGAAAAAAGCATTGTGAAAATGTATTAGAAGCTTCTAGACTTTTACCTTGGAAGCTAGAATTTAAAAAAAGGTGAAACAGTTCAAGGGGTGAATTTTAGAACTACATTTTTATAAGAGTAGATAGTTAAAACTATAAAAGTTTAGATGCCCTTTTGGATTGAGAAAATAAATACATTAAAAAAAAGGGCTGAAGACTGAGTTTGCTGACAGGAGAAAAGAGAGTGAAAAGGAAATGAATGATAGACTCGGCAGATGAGGAATTCATAGAAAGTCAAACTGGGGAGTGTTTAAATATGCAAGAAAAAGTAATATAATCTTTTTAAGGGGGGAGTTGGAGGAATGAGAGCTAAGGAAGCCTCACTGTTGTGGCCTTGGAAATCTAAAGCTAACCAGGGAGAAGGGTGTTGCCTCTGCTGTAGGAAACTGTTTGCATTGGAGAGCACAAAAATGAGCTGGGCAATGAAATGAAAACCAAGAAGGGCAATCCTTTAAAAAAAATCATTATAAAGCTTATATATATAGGAGGCAAAGGAGTTGTAGGGTGGGCAGAGAGATAGGAAAAAAATGAGAATTAAGCAGTGTCATATACTGGTACAAGTTTCTCAGTGTTGGGTGTGATCATGATGTGTATATATACTATACCAAAAAGATCTGAATGAAAAAAAAGAAGGACCATCCTAAAGTCAAGGAAGGGTTTCCCCTTGGCTCTATGTTTTAGAGAAGGCTGCAGGGACTACTGTCAGATGTGATTCGCGTATAAAAGCAAGTTTTGGGAGAAGAGGCAACAAAGCAAGTTGCAAGGGAAATCCAATAATAAGGGCAAAACCAGAAATTACTAGCTTTGAAAGAGTAGAAAAACACCTTACTTTTTAAAACTAAGTAACTTAATAGCTAAGCTAATTGAAAGACTGTGATCGCTAATTTTCCATGTGTCAAACTGCCTTTGCCATTATCCACATATTTGGTCAAACATTATCCTGTATGTTTCTGGGGAGGTCGTTTGAGGAAGAGATTAGCATTTACACTATTAGACTTTTAAAAATATCTTTTTCATGATCTCATCTACTCACTTGAAGTCCTCATTAAAAGAAAAAATAAACTTCTGAGAGAAAAAAGGAATTGGAGCATCCCAGTGCTTTTAGACTTGGACTGGAGTCTCTTCCTGTCTGTGCTCCATCATACTTTTGACTTACCAAACATTCCTAATTGTGTGAGATTGTGAGCCTTAAAATTAAAAAAATATATATACATGCCTCTTCATCTTTCTCTCCTATTTTTCCCTCTTCTGTATCCTTTGAGTTCTATTTATTTTGTTTCATTGAAGACATTTTACCAATACACAAAGTCAGCTGCCAACAGGAAGCATGTCTGTAAAACATAGGTATAGAATATTTGTTGTGCCAAAGGTTAATAGAACTCCCGAGGGTCCGGCTGAAGTTCAGTAAATTATCTTGTTTTTGTCAATGATGTTTTCCCCCTGTAGTGCCATTAGGAGAATCTAGAAAAGAAATAATACTGATGTCAGAATCTCTTTTATTACTGGATTTAATTGCTTATTTTGGAAAAAAAAATATTGTGTCGTTGAAGTACTGATAATAGAAAATAATTTTTATTTGGCTATGTATTAAATTAAAAACTTATTTCAGAATCTTTAATATTTCATTATCTTCATGGTAAAAATAAAATCATAAGAAGTATTCATTAGATTGGAACTACACCATTAGCTCAATAGCCAGTCTAAAATTGATGTGAATGTGAAACTATTGTCAACTAAAGGGTAGAAAGAATCCTTGTCAACTCACTGTAAGACTGATCCTGACACCTTCTCACACACAAAAAAAGAGGTTTCAGGGTGATTTATTATTTGTCATGACACATTCAGGCTCAAATTCTGGGTTCACCCTACTCTGTCATTCTGATCTTTAGAAAGACAAGTGATATTCCCGAAGTTTCATGGACAGTGAAGAAAAGTAGTTAGGAAAAAAAAAGTTAACAAATAAAAATCACAAAATCTACTTCACATTGCTTCAGTGTATACAGTGATAGCATGTTTGAACTGCAGTTCAAAGATTCATATGTGTGGCTCTCTACTGGAGCATTTGATAGACAAAATCACCACTATGCATAAATGGCTAATTTAAAAGGGTAATTTAAAAGATCTCAATGACAGATTTGGGGTATGTCAATCTTTAACTCTCAGAGTTCAGTTTAGATGACATTAAAAAATGGATTCTGGAATCTGGAAAAAAAATCTCTGACTCAATTTACAGTTCTTTCTCCCAGTTCAATTTTGCTAAAATATGATAAAGATTTAATGTTGATTTGAATTTTTAAAATTTTTAACAAATGCATTAAAAATAAAATTGTTATTGATAATAGTAGAGGACCATATGATGCTTCAGTAAGTGTACACATGGTGTAATGTTTAAATCAAATTAAGCACATCTATTACCTCAAATTTCTGTCATTTATTTATGCTTAAAACATTCAAAATCCTTTGTCTTACTTTCCGATTTATTCATTACATATCTGCTTCACATAGTTACCCTAGCATGAAGTACCACACGGGAATTTTTTACTTCTGTTTGAAACTCAGTCCTAACAGAAATAATCATCATTGCTTTCCATTTACTAGGAATCAGTTGTGTTTCTGTTTTAATATCCACAGTGCACCATTTCTTTTAAGTAGATGTGGACCTTTGGAAAGAACAAAAGATACTTAAGTGAAAAGGCCAACGTTTTCCATCTCTGTGGTCAAACAAACAAGAAACAAAAACAAATAAAAACAAACAACAAATAAAAAGCAACAAAAACAACAGCAACAAAAACAAATAAAAAGAGACAGAGAAAACATTGTCCAAATCAAGATCATGGAGATCTTCCACATGATTTTTTCCTTTCAACTTACAACTTAGTCTTCTGTCTAACTCTTTTGTCATATTTAGTTAAATTTTTGTACATAACATTCACTTAACTACATTGGTTTCCAAACATCAGTTTTTAAAGACACTGTCCTTTCTCAATTATGGGCTGTTGGTACCTTTGTCAAAGTTAACCAACCCCAGTTATTGAAAAAAGTCTCCTTTCTCCAGTGAGTGTTCCTAGTACTTCTGCCAAATATCAGTTGGCTACAGATGTGTGCATTTATTTCTAGGCTCCCTATTCTGCTCCCCTCATCTGTTTATTTTTTTTTATACTCATATCATTTCATTCTTAATTACTATGGTCTAATCGTATATTTTGAAGTCAAGTATCTTGTTTTCTTCTTCTTCCGCATATCAATGTTTTGACTTCTTAGATTTTTTTGTGGTTCCACATAAAGTTTAGCATTTTTTCTTGTTCCTTCATGAATATCTTGGTATTTTCATAAGAACTGTGATCTCTTGTCAGATTGTTATGAATAATCTTAAAATTAAAAAACCTTCCCCATTTCTAGCCACATAGCACTAGAGCTCTAGCCCAAGAAATTAGGGAAGAAAAAGAAACACAAGGAAATCAATGAAAAAATTGAAATTACCTGTATTTGCTGATGACATGATCTTATATGTAGAAACCATAAAGACATCACAAACTCTTTGAAACTGATAAACAAACGTAGTTAAGTTGCAGATTATCTAATTATCTGAGCAATACTCACAAAAACTATATGATAAATAAGTTTTAAGAATAAGAGCATAGACAAGTAGTTAAATTATAGAACATTTGCCTAGAAAGGCCCCATATTTAATCTCAAACATTATAAATAAAAACAGAAAAATATAGACAATCACAATAGCATAAAAATAACAAAATAATTAGAAGTAAATTTAACTAACAAGATTATCTCTGTACTGAAATATATAAAATTTTAGTGAAAGAAATTGAAGAAGAGGAGGGTAGGGTAAAGGGAAAAAATGAAAATATAGATGTACCATATTCTGGTACAAATTCAGTGTTAATTATGATCACAATGTATATATAATACACCATTAAAATCAATTTTAAAAAGAAATTGAAGAAGAGACAAATAAATGGCAAGATATTCCATGTACAGAAATTGGAAGAACCAATGTTTGTTAAATGCCTATCACACATAAAGTAGTCAAGGCATTCATCATTTCAATGATCATTAATCTCATAAATGAAATTCAATATCTATAGGAATGCCCTAAGATTTAAGTGAAATTTGCATGGTAATGCACTTTTCAGTACAGTTGGCCTATAAATCCATAGAATATACTGATTATACCTTTATATATATATATAGATAGATAGATAGATATAGATATAGATATAGATATACACATATATTTTGAGCTTTTATTAAGACAACCAACTTAGTTCTTTCTTTTTGGTTTTTTTTTTTTTTTTTGAGACAAGGTCTCACTTTGTGGTTCAGGCTGGCCTTGAGCTCAGCCTCAAACTCACATCACAATCCTCCTGCCTCTGCCTCCCGAGAGCTGGGATTACAGGCGTGAGCCACCATGCCCGGCACTGTGGTATGTGGTGCTGGTTGCTGCTGGGGTGAGTCTCCACACCCAGTAATGTATGTGGTTACCGGGGAATTGAACCTGGGTCCTTGCGCTTGCAAGACAGGCGCCGGAACCACTGAGCTAAGTCCCCGGCCCAAACTTAGTTCTTTCTTACATAAATTTCAAGTTAATGTACTACTTTTATTTTTCACAGTTGTCACAAGGCTAGGATCTTCTAGTTCAACTATTTTTTGATATTTATTACCAGATGGCAGAAAAATAGATCAGAATTTCTGGCAACATAGAGACACTTTTCTTTTTAATACAAACCTGGATATTTTTTGCTTCTAATGAACATCTCATTAATTACAACATAGAATTAGTGCTCCACTGTGCACAAATACCACACATATTTTATTCAATCATTGCATGATGAGCAAGTAGGCCACTTTCAATATTTAAGTGATATAAGCTGAGCTGCTACGAATATGGGAAAATGAGACATTCATGGATAAATGGATGTACCTTGAGATCTTAACATTAAATGAACAAATTTAAATATGTAATTTCTCTTACATGAGAAACTCAAAATATGGTATAAAGACCAAAATAAAAGTGAAATAATTCAAAGTGGAGAGATTTTTTTTGTAGTGGGAAGAGGCACAAGAAATGGAGGGAGTGGGAAGATGGGGAGGGAAAGGAGATGGGAGCAAAAAATTAAGAGAAAAAAAATGAAAATATAGTTTTTTAAATGTGAAGAAAATCTAAAGTTAGAAGGAGCAGGGAGTCATTTAAGGGACAGAGGGACAAAAATGATGTCATATACACACACAGTTCCCCACAATAAATGTAATCATTATGTACTGCAAACATGTACCAATAAAAAAGTTTCTTAAAAAGACTTAGAACAAAATTTTCATTTATCCTGCATGGCTGGGTTCATATTAGGAAAACAACAATTCTTTCCTAGATCTTAAGAGCAACCAGAACCTCTGGCACAAACAGACAATGTAAAGTAACTAGTCTTATACCTACTTTATAATAAGAAGATATTAAATGTTAGCTACTTTAATCACTGATCATTCTTTAAAGGTAGAGGTAGTGAGGGAGTCAGCTCAGGGTGCTGTACCTGCCACAGAAGCCTAAGATCATGATTTTCATCTCTGGTGTCCAGGTACCAAAAAAATAATAAAGATTCAAGTAGCAGATAAATTAAAGGCAAAGTCAGATTATTTATATTTACTTATTCCATGCCATATTATAGTCCTCATTTTTTATTCTGATTTAGTTAAACTGATTTAACCTAAGGGATTAATATCCTTAAGTATTTTCTCACCATGTTGGGTATGCTATGAAGGACTCATTTGTTTATATATTTCCTAGAAGCTAACTTTGGTTTATGATTATTCAAGCAGCAACCTGTCTGGAGTGAGACAGCGGCCTTCTAAAATGAACACTTCCCCTACACTAGACTAGGTATTCCAAATTTAAAAAAGAAGAACAATTGTTCTGTCATGATTAGCCTGTGCCACCCACACTGTTCTATTTAATACAAGAAGCAAAGTTCTGAATATTTCTTATTAATATCTCAGCCCAAGAAATTGTATTTTGTATATTTAAGGCATAGATCTGCAATATTTTATTTCAGTATTGCAAAGTTAGTCATAAGAAATCATTACATAAGCACTTAGGCCATTGCTATTGATAGTACTAACATAAGGAATTTGATAGCCAGCCATCCAGTTAAGACATTTTACTTCATAAGACTTTTTCATAAGTTACATAAGAAGCCAGATCTACTACTTACAGACACATCATTTACTTCGTATCAAATAATATAACTATTTGCTTTTCTTAAAATTAAGTATCATTTATAGCTATGATAATAGGAAGCAATATATTCTAATAAATGTGACATTTATTGGCTATCTCTTATAGATATTATCAGAAGAATCCAAATACAGGGTTATGAATTTGAATATGTGGGTTTTGTTACTCTTTGCAGCTTCAAAATCTCATTAGTCTGTTATTTTTCAATTATAATACTTTAGGTTCTAATTCTATTTTCTTTTATAACTATGATCATTATTGATCACAGAGATCTTCAATACGGTAAGATTAGACATTCTAGCTTAAATAACCTAAGATTTTTTCCAAACCTACTCATTGAGAGCAATAATCTAAATAATTTTTAAAATATATTTATTAAAAACTGTCCGTTGTAAATTGCAGAAACACACAGGGGCCAATGTGCTGAGAATATCTCAGAACTAAATATCTAAGATAATTTCATCTATCTGCTTGTAGACTTTCTTTCATGTTGACTTGTTTTTTGTTTGTTTGTTTGTTTTTTTGAGACAGGGTCTCGCTTTGTAGTTCAGCCTGGCCTTGAGCTCAGCCTCAAACTCACATCACAGCAATCCTCCTCCCTCTGCCTCCCGAGTGCTGGGATTACAGGCGTGAGCCACCACGCCCGGCACTGTGGTATGTGATACTGATTGCTGCTGGGGTGAGTCTCCACGCCAGTATTGTATGTGTTTACTGGGGAATTGAACCCTGGCCCTTGAGCTTGCAAGACAGGCACTGGAACCACTGAGCTAAATCCCCGGCCATGTTGACATTTTTTCATGCAACTAGTATGAACGTCTCTTTTGTAAGGTGACCCCTATGGTTACAAGGTCCTTGTCATCTAGTGCTCCAATGTTTCCTCTCATAGCCAGACAGTTTCTCAGGCTGTAGAAGGTAAGAGAAAGCAAATATCTTCTTCAACGTGTTATACTTTGCAGTCGCACGGAGAGTTTAGATTGTCAAGCTGTATTGCCTTCTCTAAGTTTGAAGCAATGCTTAGTTGAATATCCAGAAGTTCTCTTCTTTTGATTTTCAGTATCATTATTTTTTATTTGGCCTATATTATGAGTGACTTCTCCTGGACACTCTCGAGAGGTCACACTCCTTGGGAAGACAGAAGGCTTTCCATTTTATTCACAAATAATTTGTAAACACTCTCTTTCTTCATAATTATTCATTCCTGGAAGTAAACCCGATTTACCTGACTTGATGATTCCAAGTGAGTTGGTAAGCCTGATATAATTTATGTCAACAATCTTAACCCAGAACTACTTTAAAGTACGAGATCAGAGAGATGAATTAAAATTGAGCCTCCAACAGGAAATATGATTTATAGAAACTATTTTTCTTCTCCTTATTATCCTTGGCTTCTATGAATGTTTACATTGCTGGTGACCTAAAGTAGACAGACATCATCAATTAATTATCCCAAATAATAAAAAATGATTCATTCTACTTTTCTGCCAGAATCAGTCTCTTCTCCTTATTTGACCTTATCTGGAGGGAAGTATTTGAGGAATTCTGTCTAGAGAGACAATAGCCTCACAAAGTAGCACCATCAAAATATAATTTTTAAAATATTAAGACATGATTTCATATAAATATATTGGACACTTTTCAAAAATTTATTTATTTTTTTGAGTAAGGGCCTCACTTTTTTTTTTTTTTTTTGGTTTTTTTTGAGACAGGTCTCACTTTGTGGTTCAGGCTGGCCCTGAGCTCAGCCTCAAATTCACATCACAGCAATCCTCCTGCCTCTGCCTCCCAAGCGCTGGGATTACAGGCATGAGCCACCACACCTGGCACTGTGGTATGTGGTTCTGATTGCTGCTGGGTGTGAGTCTCCACTGCCAGCCTTGTTGTATGTGGTTACCAGTGATTGAACCCAGGCCCTTGCACTTGCAAGGCAGATGCCGGAACCACTGAGCTAAATCCTCATCCCCCAAAATTTAATTTTTGAGAAAGCCAGAATAGTGCTTGGTTTATATCTGAAATGTTCCCCCAGGTGAAACTTTCAGTGATGAGGCCTTGTTAGGGAGGTGGTGACTTGGGGAATGACTTGGAAGGACTGAGTCTCAACATGAGATCTTCTCTTCTCTCTCCTTAGCTGTTCTGTGGAGAACTGCTCTATTCTTACATCCCATTTTGCAGTATCTTTTCTCTGTTGGAACAAGCCAACAGATATAATCCTGCAAACCACAACATGCCTCCCTGTTGGGGACTGCAGACAATATACTTACTCAATTTATTCAGATTTAAAAGATCTGCCCTGCCTTATAGGATCTTCAACTACAGGGATTATTGCGGGACTGCCCTGTTATATGCGTGCTAGAATATGAGGTGATGGCTCGGTACCAAATAAAGGTGTGGTGAGCTTAGGGTATTGGCACTCTCCTGCAGCTGCTGCTCAGAAGTAGCAAGAGTCAAGCCCATGCTCAGCCTTTTTCTCAAGGTTTCAACTTTGTTATTTGTTATTTGTTAATCCTTTTGTTGTGGAACTCATGAGGGACTGGAGCTCACCATGAAGGTTCTAGCTGTATCCTCTTATCTTCTCTCCCACAGTTTCCTTTCTTTAATTTGGAGGTGTCAGGTATTTTATCTCAGTGAGGGGAAATTGAAAGAGAAAACTGGTAATGAGAGTTGATCGTTGCTTGGAAATCTAGTTTAGCTTTGCAATTAGAAGAGCTTGGAAAGATTTGGAGATGTGAAATAGAAAGCCCTAAAATGTTGTAAGCACCATTTGATATACTGTAAGAATTGAAAAGATCAAAATGTTGAAAGGAAAATAGATAGATGACTCAGGCCAATCTCAGAAATTTCCAGTTGGGAATAAGAAGTTTATTAGCAATTAGACTAATGCGTTACATTCTGGCAAAAAGTTTATCTACACTTAGTTTTTCTACACAGTAGCCATAGCTATGGCTCAAGGAGTTGGCCAACAATGACATTATCACAGTACAAACATTTTCAGTCAGACAGAATACAAGAGCTGTGGGATCACTGATATTTCCAGCCAGGATTCAAAAGGTCTGCATGACAAGGAAAAATATGTGACACTGGGTGCTGCTTGAAACCCAAAAGGGGCAGTGCCAAAGGCAATGAGAGCAAAGGTGAATGTACAGGGGACACCCCAGGAATTTGGATTTGCCAGTAACATTAAATATCTGCTGAGAGGAACTGTAAGCAATTAGTAGAACCAGTCCAAGAGAGAAGCTTCAAGGGCTGCAATGAACACAGCTATAAGGATATTGCTATTCAAGCCCTTTACACAACTTACCACAACCTCCTGAGTTCTAGACCTATAGCTACAGAATTTAATTTTGGCTCTGATGAATTTTAGTTTTGCTTTAGTTTAACTTCTGTTTATTTCCCTATTCCTTCATTTTGGAATTAGAATGTTTACCTTGTGATATTGCATATTTGAAGTATCTAATTTTTTTAAATTTTTTATTTTTTATAGGATCTGAAAGCTAAGAGTTTGCCTTGATTCTCAGAGAAGACATTAGATTTGGATTTTTCAGTTTAGCAGTGCTGGAACTGTTGAGACCTTGGCAACCCTTAGAGTTTGAACAAATGAATTTTATATAAAAAGAAGAACATAGGCATTTGGGGGACCCGGAATAAAATCTTATGATTCAGATCATAAGTATTCCCCTTAATATTCATATATAAAGGATGAGCATGATTGGAAGGAGTTAGATACTAAGGGCTTGTCTTGGAAGGGGTGTATTTCTGATGAAAACTCTTTCCTTCTCTCTTTCATTCCTGGATCTCATACACTTGTTCCTTTTTCCTCTGCCATACAATTCCTCCATGTGTTTTTTCTTGAAGGAAACTAACCATGGACTGCACCCCTGAAAATGTGAGCTAAAATGAACCTTTCCTGTCTTATTTGTCTTGGGTTTTGTGGCCCAAACACAGAAAAATGACTAACACAGCTGGCAGGTTTGTTCAAGCAATGTTGCTACAAATTTATACATTTGGGCAAAGGAAAATGTACAAAAATATCTAAGTTAACTAACATTAACTTACTAATGTCCTATGTTCCAGTTATAGTATAAATTTTGGAATTACCCTTTCTCCAGTATAAATAGTATTTATTTTTATTTTCTAAGTACTCAAATACTTGCAGTATAAAAGTCTCCCAAGAGGATAATGGATTACAGTGTTGCTTTATAGAATCTACAAATGCAGCCTTCATCAATAAATGAAGAGTCAAATACAGGTACATATCTAGGAAATAATAATTGATTTTTTTATTTGCAAATATTTCTGTATTCTTTTTCTTACTGATGATATATATTTTTTCTTTTGATTATATATAGTTTTTTCTTATGACTACATATATTTTTTAATTTTTCAAAAATTATTTTAAATCCTGAATTGATCATACTAAGAGCTTAATATAATGAATCGGTAAGATTAATATTAATGCCATCAATTCACTAATGCATATAAATATCTGGTCCCAGATGATTTGACCTATGAATGATGGAAGTGGGTAATAAACCCTGCTTTGTTGGCTTCTAAGTCCCCAACTTCTCTCTACCATCTCAGAAATGCCTCCTCAACAATTCATGGAGTAGCTCTTTAGAAGAGTAAGTGTTAATGGAATAATTATGAATAGTTTAGTTTAAAAGCTCTAATAGGACAAAAATAATTGCTTGGAATAACTAAGTAAGTATGGAAACAGTAAAGTATTCTAATCTCTTGTAGCAGAAAACCAATGTCAACTTACTTTCATCTTAAATTGAGTATCACATAATAAAAACATGGATAAGGAAAATCTGTTACTATGTCAGTTAGAATCATTGCAAAAATTTTTGTATTATGGTATCTTTTAAAAAGCTAGGAAGATAGTAATTGTGAAATTAGTACAACAGAAACATTTTTTATTCTCTGGATTAATTAGTCCAAGACCTGTTGTTTCAGTCTCCTGAAAAGTCTAAACCTATGAGTAAAATTTAGAGAAATTTTCTTCCAAAACATAACACATATGACCTGAATCCAACTGCAAATGGAGTCCTTGGTCTCAGATGAAACCTCCTGTGCTTAGTTTTTATCATCTGCTTTTGATCAATAGTCTTATCTTCTGAGTTGAGATCAGAGTCTTCTGTTAAGTAACGTATACCATTCTAATGCTTCACTCTCTGGCATTTGGAAATCTTTCCAAATTCTCCTACAGACCATTTGCAAAGGTTTTCAAACTGCCCAGTGAAGTAGTGGCACAGTAATGACCTCACTTCTCTGGTAGCAGTTTAAAGGAAGAGAAGTTTCTTTTAGTTTCTGTTTCAGAAGTTCAGTCCTTGAGTCTTTGGCAGGGAGGTGTAAGGGCCTACGCAAAGAAAAGATTCTCACATCATGGTGGCTATGAAGTAGAGAAAGGAGTAGCTGGACATGGAGAAAAATCACATCAACTCAAGTGATTGTCTTTTCTCATCAGACCCTGTCTCCTAGTATCAATTCAGCTATACTGCTGCATAAATCTGTCACCTTAAGGTCATTCCTATGATGAATGAGTCTCTAGAGGGAACATCTAGATGTACATCTCAACGTGGAAGAAAGGAAAGAGAACAATTAATATTGGAAATGTTTGATGTAAAGTAGAGATAATGCTGTAAATTGCTAGGCAGTAGATGTGAGACTATTATAATAAAAGACCACATGTTCCACATGACATGACTTTTAGAAGCTAAATTTTGTTGTACTGAGTAAGGTACTTAAAAATGATACCTGAGTTCATCTCAGGTTGGAGTTTTCAGATACATAGGCTGTAAATAAATGGGGTAAGGAAGCTAAGTTATTGACAAAAGTGTTACTAAAATTATGTCTTTTAATTTAAATTGACCAAGATTTCAATTTAAAAAGTTTAATAGAGAATTTGGCTTCTGAGTGATGTGGGAGAGCAATCAGGAAGAGAATATGATTGAGCAAGCCAATAGAAAAAGGATAACTTGTGTTCAAGAACATGGGGATGAAGCATTTATATAGTTACAAATTTCAGGAGGTGAATATGAAAGTGGTAGTCAAAGAGCACATGAAAGACTTTTGTAAGTAATGAAGCTGACAGGCAAGGTGACTAGAGATTATCCACACAGGTGCTGAATTTGGCCACATTGTGAAAAAGCCGTGGAAATAAAGTAACATTACAGAAGCAGATATGCTTTCAATAAGTTAAGGGATGTGAACTAAATGTTAATTTGTAGAAATTAAAGTTCTGTTCTGAAGATGTTCACAATTCTCTTGAGTCCAAATTTCAAGTTTTTTTTAATGCAAGGTAGCCTTCTGTGGATTAAACTGAATTTTTATTGATAAAGCCATTGGAGATGCAACTGTCACCAAAATTATCACTTTATTTTGTAACTGAAGCCATTGGCAAAGCAACTGTTACCACTCTAAATATGACTTTTTTTTTTTAGTATAGTGAAACTTTAGATATTTGTGTACTCATCTGTTTAAGTACTTATTTGATAACCAATATAAAAAAGTGTTAGACTCATGGTAGAAAATGAAACACTTCCTTTGGACAAAGATATAAACTGAAATCTTTAAAACATGATTCTATTATAAGTCAGAATAAAACAAATATATAAAAATAGTGACAAAGACATCTTAGAAAAGTCTCTCAAATAGAGAAGTGAATTCCAGTTGATGCCTCCAAAGGACACACTATTGACAAGATGGAATTGTGGAAGAAGTCTGGAAAGTCAAACAGAATACAGACAACCCATGTCTATTTGGGGGTATGTGTGGTAGAAAGCTTTACAATGGAACTAGAAATATACACAAAATTGTATTCAGCAAAAATTTCAAGATTGATTATACAACTCAAGGTTTATTGCTCTGGCAGCAAAAGTAGATATTTAATGAACAACAGTGACATAGACAAGGAAATGGGTTAGCACGAACTCAGGGAGAGTTATAAATGGTATGCATTATTAACAACATTGCCTGAAAATAAAAGTTGAACTTGGAGGAACTGGCAAGCAGAATGGAACAAAGTAGAACTTAAATACTGGAATCAGGCAGAAGAGGAAAGAGAGTTTGGAATTATTTTATAAGAAGTATTTAGAAAAGACAATGCTTAAAAGTAAAAGAAAGTATAGATAATTCAAAGTTTTAGAGGCTTCAAGACATAATGGATAAAATTTCCATTAACTAGGTCAAGTGAGGTAAGACAATAAGTTAATTATGGAGAGATGATGGGTTCCCTTTTAGTCTATTGATTTTGAGTAGTTTCTGAATATACAATTAATATATCAGATTTAAATATACTACTGTCGCAGTAGTTCAGGAAAAAGTTGAGGGCTAAAGATACTAGTTTAGAAGATGGAATGGAGAAAAATACTACAATGTCCCAAGAAGGCAAAAAATGATATGAAAACAAATGATATGATATGAAATGATATGAAAAATGATATTGAAAACAATACCAGAATCATAGGTCTTGTTCCCTAACTGCACATTAATACAGATTTCCTTACAATATTTTTCCTTGTTTTTGCAAAGCTTTGATGCACAAAATCATGTTTAAAAAGCTGGTAACATCAATATCTGAAGAACATTAAATAAAATCTCTGTGGCAAAGATGTGATTTTTAGACACTATTACATGGAAAATCAGTAATTCTCAGTAAAATACTTTCATTACACAAGCCTTATAATTCTTCTGATTTCACTGACATGTTAATTACAAGTGACAAGTCTAGCTTAAAAGTAGCAACTATGAATAATCAGTTATTTCACTTTATGTTTGCCTTTAACCTTGATATTGTACTCAATAACTTGAAAATCTGTCCTATGCCATTGTGGAGAGCAAGATAAAAGGCTTACATAACTATCACTTAATGTTTCAACTAATTCTTTTTCAATTAATTCAGAACAGAGTTAAATTATTATTTTATTAAAATTGAGTTTATTGGTACATTTTATATAAATGTTATGATCACATTCAAGGTTAAAAATTTGTGCCTGTGCATGACACATCTTGATTCTTATTTTCTCATTCTCCTGCCCACCCTATCCTACCACCAAACTCCTATGTACAAAAGCTTTGTTTCCGTTTTTTTGTTTTCACTATCAAAATTTTTTTTCCCTTCTTTATTTTTCTCTACCTTTCCTTTATCTTTTCCCTTAGAGCATTTTATTCCTATTTCACAATTTTTATCATACATTCTGGGTCTCATTTACACCTTTAATTCTCATAACTAGAGAAATGATGTGGTATGTACACACTTGTGTCCTATTCATTTCACTCATGAGTATAGCCTCTAGGTAAATTATTCTGAAAAAACAAAAACAATTCCTAGGCAATCATCTCGAGCAGAGAGCCTAGGGGCTCTCTTCCCAAAGGCAAGGTTTACTGTTTTGCTCCCTTGTGGCTGTGATGGGTGGAGTCTTACTGATTCACAAGGTGTGTTTATAGTAACTTTATATTTTTCTGATTCAATGTATTTGGTTCCTTTTAAACGGTGCTAATCTCTACATCAACCACATATGTTTGTCCCCAGTTTATATACGACATCTTTCTGTTCAAAATTTAAGGTTTGAAAAAAAATTAAGGTTTGGAAATGTTTCTGCTCTATTATTTGCTACTGATTCTCAATGTATATTTGATTAAAGTAGCCAGTAGTACCCATGCTGCAGCCTAAACTTTAGACTGTCTTTAAACATTTTCTTCCAAATCAATTAGTTCAGAGCCTTTAAATTCAGCCTTTTGTAAATATCAGAACACAGCAAAATGCGAGCATATGTTTAGAGGAATTCACCACTAGTGATTTCAATCTTCTATGAGGTCTCAAGGTAGGAATAAAATCTGCGTAGAGAAATTTTCTGCCTGAGCATAACACACATGACCTGCAGTCCGACTGCCAATGGGGCTCTTGTTCTCCACTGAGGCCCCCTGAGCCTCATCTTCAGTATCTGCCTTTTTGTCAGTATTCTGGCCTCCTGAGCTCAGAACAGTCTCTTGTTAAATGTTGCCCATACCATTCTGCAGCTCCACTAGCTAGCACAGACAAACCTTTCCAAGCTCCTGTCATAAACCAGTTCCAAGTAAACCTTTCCTTGTTTAAGTTATGGATGTTGGGTTTTGCACCTCAGCAATGAGAAAGAGACTAAGATGTTAATACATCATATATTTAAAATAATAGCCTGTGATAACAAGAGACTGACAGACTAAAAAGTTCTTGAGAAACCTAACAAGAGGAAAAACTTGTAAGAATGATGCATCATGAAGGGCTTTTTAAGGAAGGAGGCCTCAAAAGCAGATTTTAAAGACTGTATTATCATTTATATATACAATTTCTCATGGGTTTATTATAAGATTTATTACAGCCTGAAGTATAAATATCATGTTTAGAGCCAGAAAGAACACAAATAGTTTTTTTAAACTAAGTACAGTGTGTCAAATATATTGTTATCTTTCTTATTCTCAATTTTTAAGTATAAAAGGAAGATAATAATAATTATAATTATAAAGATAATACCTAAGTCATAGAATCACAAAAAAATTATATGACACCTTATAGAAAAATATTCTGACAACGAGCAATGAATTAATTCAAACTGTTATATTTGCTATTTGTAGTTTTTGTTATCATTATTAATTATTATTACAACTATAGATATCTAGAGACCACATAAATAAACTTATCCCTTTATTTTTCCTACTGTTATGAATACAAATACGATACTTGAATTTGGGTGTCTCTCCTTGTGATCTTTAGAAAAGAGGTAGAGTGAAAGAGAGATGTGGGTATCTTTTGTATTGAATCTTTGAATGATACCAGTAGCATCTTATTACCAACCTGTACGTCATGTGAGAATTGTAGACCCTGTATTTTTTGACCCTGTATTTTAATTCATTAACCACTAGATTTTCTTTTCTTGTCTCCAGAACCACTCTTTATATTTTAATAATCCAGCAATTTATGAGAGAAAAGACCCCGCAACTCATGGTGGTTTTGAACAGAAGGAAATAATTCTGCATTTGTTCTAAAAGATAATGGTACAAATACCTATGTCTGGTTTTGTGCCTGTACCATGCTGTTTTATTTATTTTTTTAATCACTGTACCTTTGTAATAAGTTTAAAGTTGGAGTTTTGATGATTTCCACTTTGCTTTTATAACATAGAGTTGTTCTTCCTATCTTGGGTTCTTTCTGGATCCATGGAAATTTTAGAATTGTTTCATTCAATTTTGCAAAGAATGCTGTTGATATTTTGATTGGTTAGTGCTAAATCTATGTATCAGTTTTGGAAATATGGTCATTTTGACAATATTGTTTCTGTCTATCCAGGAACAAGGGACCTCTTTCCATTTACTCATATCCTCTTCAATTTATTTTTTTCAGTGTGTTGTACTCTTTATTGCAGATTCCTTTTATAGTTTCTAGAACTAAACAATAGTGATGGTGCAACAGACTAGAAATTATGACACACAACTAAGGTCATTTTAAGAGGACAGTGGTTAGTGGTGAATGTTCACAGCACAAAAACAGAAGAAGCCCAAGTTAATTACCTACGATGCACGTCAAAGTCCCAGAAAAACAAGAACAGTCCCAGCGTGAAGCTAGTATAGGGAAAGAAATCAGGAAGATCAGAGAAAAAAATCCATGAAATTCAGACCAAAATATCAGTACAAAGAATCAGTCTCTTGAAGAGTTGGCTTTTCAAAAGAATAAACCAAATAGACAAATGTTAGCTAATGTAGACAAAAAGAAAAGACAATCAATGCAACTAGAATTGAAAATGTAAACATTACAATAGTGAACACTGTCAAGCTAATAAAGATTGTTAATAACTACTTTACAAACCTATTTCCTAAAAAATTGGATTGTGTAGAAAAAAATAGATTACCGAATACATACCAACTGCAAAAATGGAATCAAAAAGATTTAAAGCCCTTGAATGATTCAATAACAGGCAATGGAATTGAAACATTATTAATTATCTTTTAGATAAATTATAAGGATTCAATAAAACTGCATAGAAATTTCTACCATAGTGTTGAAATCACTCACTCAGTGACAACTCCTGGTTACTCTAGCCACATTTTATCAGTTACTTAATGAGTTTTATTACTTCTCTTGTTATCTAATATTTAATGAAGTAGTCTTTTCTTTCAAGGAATAAATTCTTCCAAGACAAGGGCCACATTCAGTACTACTCAACTTGAGTACATTTCTGTAGAAATGAACATTCCTATCAGCAGGCATAAAACTTCACTATCATTTTATAGGTTGAGGCTGTTTCATATTTCCAAGATACTTAGCAAAATAACTGGACAATTTAGATAAACAATTGTATCACACCAAATTATCCTTGGGAGTTCAAATTTCTCAAAATTAAGTAGGAATCTTTTCTTAAGTGTTACCTTGATATACACACTTATTTTCATGATGAAATGAAAAAAACCCTGCAAATTGTGAGAGGATTTCATGGGAATAGTCATTTCAATTATGTTTTAAATCATAAGAAAGTATCCTAACTGTATTAGCATATTTTTTGGAAATCTTATTGATTTTATGATATAAATAAATATAAATTAATAACAGGTAAGTAGTTTCTGTTATGAATTATAATATTGGAATTACAATAAAGAATAATTTTAAGGGCATTTGTACTTGATATCCCAATATGGTTTCCCACAGGATTTTGAGAAAAATCATCCAATATCTCTAGGATTCATTCTTCATTTATAGATATGTTGGTGATAGTTAAATTCACTTATTCACATTTCAATAATTAAATAAAATCTTGTGTGAAAAATTCCTTAAACAAGAATGGCATATAGGTCTTTCTCAATAAATACTGCCTAGTCATCTTCACTTGCAAGTATAATCTAGATATAAGGTAGTGCCGTCTTCTTAATTGCTACATTACATGAGTTTAATTTTCTTCACTCCTGATTTCTTTTCTAAAACTGATGAAATTCAGAGGAAGAATAATTTTCTCACATTTATGTTTTCACTATTAATTTCAGGATTTTTCTTTAGTTGCTGCCTACTACTGATTTGAGCAGTTCCTACATTGCATATGTATCTCTTATTAGACTCTACTTCCAAATGCGACCCTAAGTTTTATTTGTTTTTAATTATCTAAATAATTAAAAGTTCAGTAATTCACTCCATGAAAAACCTGGGATAATTCCACCTCATCTCTGTTTCTCCTGTCCTTATCTGATAATAATTACACCAATATTATCCACACTCTTCAGCATATAAACTGGAAAGCCTCAGGTACTGGGCTTATTTTGTGTTCAAATGAAAGGTTCAGTTGCAATTTTAGCATTTTGAGTAAAGAAAGTGCAACTTTGAGTGTTTAATATTCTGTTTATACATAAATTTGTCAAACACTGAAGGAAGATTAAAAGGACAGATATTACCTTGTAAGACCAGAGTTTGCTCTTTGCTTAGGTGGTAATTTAAGCAAACAACCAATTTCCAAGGGCAGAAAACATGTTCAATGACTGAACTAAAAGTCAAAATTGATATGTTTCCATTCTGACTGATATCCATATATGTCCAAAGAGAGAAGTAACATTTTACTTTCAAAACAAAGCACTAAAGATATATAAACAAACAAATCAATAGTAATATGTTATAAACTATAGAACATGGCATAAGTATTACCTTCAGTTGGACCAAGGCAGCTTAGAAAAATATGAAAAAAGTAAGAGTTCTAAAGTCAAAATAGCTCAGTGTGTAATCTAAATTGCTTTTTTACACTTCTTTACATCACTGTATTCCAAGAAGGAGGAAATAATAATAATTACAATAATAATAATGATAACAATAATACACCTTTTGAGTTTTTTATAAAGGTTAAGAAAGATATATGCTTTTGGATTTGTTTTGCTTTTGTTTTTACAACATTGGTAGAGAAAAAGTCAATATTCTTTTCATTTCTGTTTTCCTACATTTGGATTAAGAATTAAGAATATGGTGTGGCTTCTTGCCTAGAACATTTGATAGGTTTTTTTCTAGACACT
This sequence comes from Petromus typicus, assembly GCA_004026965.1. NCBI lineage: Eukaryota > Metazoa > Chordata > Mammalia > Rodentia > Petromuridae > Petromus > Petromus typicus. The sequence goes on from PVIR01015942.1 coordinate 24,790, forward strand.
TGCTGGCAAGTGTACTGCAGTTGACAATTGATAGTGTCCTGACCATGAGGAGCACAGGAATGTTACTGACCTGTGTGGGTGGTTTAGTTGAGGGGTCACCAGGGTGATGATCTTAATAACATGCTCATTTCCTCCACTGCTTTTGGAACTTCATCTGTTTGACAACACTGCCCAAGATATTCAATAGATGGAAGTGTCCTTGCTAGGTCTTCCCATCAAAGGAAGCAGAAGACATAAACTATAAATGAAATTTGCCATATGGTTGTCCTTTTAAGGAATAAAGACTATAATAAAATACCATAGCGATGAATTGTTGTCTGTGAAAATAGGCTGAATTCTTGCAATACATTTTGAGAGTTGCTAAGGTGGCAGGCGCTGTGTTCATTGCTGGGACTGTAGAGTTGGACCCCTCGGGTGCTCTTAGTTCTCTCCTCCATGTTGTCCTCAATAAGAGAATGCTGGGAGGCTTCCGCCTTATAATGTCTCACATGCTCAGCCTTAGGTAGACAATTTGTGATGGAAAAATATTCACCAAGGAAAGAAAAAGATTTGAATCTTGGGATTTCATGACATGATTAAGACCATTATGCTCTTAACAAGGATGGGCTTAACGTGTGTGGTGGATTGGTGGCAACAGAATGAGCCCAAGACACAGACGTGAGTCAGAGAAACAGCTTTCACGTCATGCGCTATATTTTATTGTTCAAGAAATCAAAATCTGTTAGTAACTTAATGAGTTTAGAAAAGGGCCCTAGAATTGACTCTGATACACTGAGTTCCTCATTTCTTCCAGGCTCTGTGTAATCTCGGGCTGGTCTCAGCTGAACTATGCTCTTCTCAGGACAATGCCTTACCCAGTGAACTTGCCTCTTGTCTTCTATATTAATGCTTTGAACACAGACCCACAGAGGAAGAAGACCCAGCAGAGCATCAGTTTTTACTCTGCAACCCTCTGCTACCCTCTTCTGGTTGCAGTTTATCACTGCAGTTAACCCTTACAATCCAGGCGATCTGTTAGGTTGAAAATATCAAATTAGGGAAATAACATCGAGAACACACCACGTAATCAGACCTAGCTCCAAGCCTGAGGAAACTGAGTCCTCTCGCAAACTTTGGCATATGAAGGTTATGGCAAGATGGCAAGGTGGCTCACATGGTAGCCTAGAAATCGGTCCGTATGAGGAGGGTGGAATATCATTGGCATCTTTCTGAAATGCAGGCGTTACAATAATTTTAGTTCTTTTCTAAGTCAACTTCGAAATCACACCCAGTAGCAGATAAATAAACATCTTTCTATGAGTATTTTTATCAATTTTCCTACTTAAAATAACTTTTATACTTTTATTTTCATCTGTTTCATTTTTCTCTATATCGTACTTTATCATCGACATATATTTGACTAATTTTTAAACTGTATGCATATAGTACCAAAATAATCTTCTAGAACTCATTATTTGTTTTTATGTTGTTTTTCTTATATTGATTACTTAATAAACACCTTTAGAATAAAGAAATGTTAGTAAGAATTAGTCTCTATCCACTGTGCTGCAGATTGGATGTGAAATTAGCCCATTGAAAGGGAAAAGAAGTCTCCTCTTACTGCTGCTTAGCAGGTGAGAACCCTGAGACGGACAGTAAACAGAAAGTGAGCTACCAGAACCAGACACAGATTCTACTAGACTGAGGCAAAATGTGACTTGTTACTAACAGGTAACTTGTCTAAATAAATATTGCTAAAAAAATGACATGGAAGATTTCTAAATCTCTATCTCTCTGGTAGATTTAGATTTTAAAACCTCTAGATTTTTATCTAACAAATCTAAATGTTCTGGTACAACAGACCTCTGATGATACTTTTTCACAAAAATGGATCCTTTATCACTGAAGATTAAAATTTCTCTTAGAGACCTAGTGACATCCTGCAGAGGATTTTGCATGTGTAAAAGAAGAAAGGTTGTCAGTGTAGAAGCAAGAAGAACCTGCCCAAATTAGAGCACCATCCTGTGCCCAGTTTCAATACTTGTTAAGATGTGCTGTCTGCAAATCTCACGCTTGAGTATTAAATTTCAATGCAGAAGAGGTAGTTCTGATGTCCAAACCCTGAATGGCATCCTGAAGAAAGAAAAATTTTAAATGCTTATTGTGTTAATGTATCAGACCCTGTGATAGTACATGGTAAATGTTATTACCGTGATTTTGCAGATGAGAAACATTAGAATTATACATGGTGTAACTCTTTAATGTCACAGAGATAGGAAAGAGGCAAGCTGTGACTCATATGAAAGGAGTTAGGAATTTGTTGCCCAAAGTCTTTCCATCTTCTTTGATTAACTTGTTGTGAATACATAAATGGAACTTGCTGGGAAGACAAATCAGTAAAAGATTTGGTTCACTCAGTAACAAACAGATACATAATACTAGTATGAATGTTAAAAGAGGTGAATTGAGAAAGATGTTAATGACTAGGTCATTTCATCTTGGGCCATAAAGTAAATCACAGTAAAATCACTAGGTAATCTAATAAAATAAATTAAGCTAGGTTTCATGCAGCCAATATTCTCCTCATACATTTTTAGGGGCCAAGCTTATTATTATTCAATATATGCAGAATATATACTCTTCTGAGGAATAAAATTAAATGAATTTGGTTAAATAAATGTAATTGCATAACCTCTACTACCATCAAGATATTGAATCTCACCAATATTCCAAAATCTTCACTGGTTCATTTTCAAATTTTGTAGAGCTAGTCTTTCTTATCTAAAATCAATCTCAATCTGTAATATTAGTATTACCTTTTAAATTTCTTCAAACGGAGTCATATCTTATAGTCTTCTATTTCTTAATTATTATAGTATTATAACAGGCATTAAATGCTTTATTTTTTTAGTTCTTTTCTTTCAAATAATAAGTTTGATTCAGCTTGTACAGTTCTACTAAGAAAAACTGACTATGAGAGAGATTTCTATACCTTGAATTTAATCTTTATATCAATTTGAGGAGAAATTGGGTCTTATGATTGATGAATGATGTATCTGCTCATCCATTTGTTATTAATTTCTTCTAGCCATCACTTTTTTTTTTAATTGTTGAGGTTTCAGGATGCAAATATTTATGATTCACATCTAAAATGTCCGCCAAAAGTCTCATGTGTTTGGAAGAGTGGGCTGGTCAGAAGAGTGGGTCACTCAGGAGTGACCTGCCAAGGTGTATTCTCGTTACTGGTTCTGCCTTTCATTTTCTCTCTCTGGGTCACTGGGAGCAGCTGTCCTCTGCTGTCTCCCTCATCCTTTCTGCCTGAGATTCAGCCAGTAATACACTGAATTGTCTGAAAATGTGAGCCAGAATTAACTAATTCTTTAAGTTGTCCCAGCCATGGAAATGTGAATGAAAAATGAATATGCATAATTTTGCTAAATTCACTACTAAGGAATTTGGTTCTATTGTCAATATTTTTTATCTCAAAATATTGATTGCCAGGACTACAATTTTAAAAATTAGTTTCTGCTTAAACTTAGTATGCTGGGGTCCAGGGAGTTAGCTCAGTGGTTCCAGTGCTGTCTTGCAAGCGCAAGGACCCACGTTCGATCCCTGGTAACCACATACAATACTGGGCGTGGAGACTCATGCCCAGCAGCAATCAGTACCACATACCACAGTGTCAGGCTTGATGGCTCACGCCTGTAATCCCAGCACTTGGGAGGCAGAGGCAGGAGGATTGCTGTGATGTGAGTTTGAGGCTGAGCTCAAGGCCAGCCTGAACTACAAAGTGAGACCCTGTCTCAAAAAAAAAAAAAAAAAACCACAAAATAACTTAGTATGCTGTAGGCTTCTTTTGCTCCTCTTAGTCTTTTTCTTAATAGTATGCAGAAGTATGAATAAATTTTGAATATTTTGGCTGTGTTCTGTAATTTTCTTAAATTCATTCAGTCTTGCTAGGTCTTTGGGAAGATTTTTTTTTTTTTTTTGAAAATCTCCATGAAGATTGATTTTTTTTTCATTTGCAGTAATTAGTATCTCATTTGTTTTACTTATTTAATATCACTTTTATTTAGGAACTCCCTCATAGAATATTCAAATTTATCAATAGAACATAATTTTGAATTTTTCCTGACTTTTAAGAAAGTATTTAATGTTTTACTATCAGGGAAAGCTTTTTAATAGCTACTCTATCAGGTTAAGGAAATTCCTTTGAAGCCACTGTACTAAGACATTTTTATGAATGAATATTCAATTTTTATCAAATATTTATGTGCATTGAATGAGATAATTTAAAAAGTTCCATTTATATTTTGTTCATGAGTTGGAATAAATTACATATGTATATTTCTGTGCTCTTTTTATGTCACTGACTTCTATGTCTATCTCAATTGAAATTACATATTCTTATTATTATAGCTATAGCATGAACAGGTGGATCATGATTTAAAGTAAAGGAGCATAATGCCTCCAGTTTGTGTCTTCTTTCTCAAGCTCATTTTAACTATTTGGGGGGTCTTTAAAAATCCATATGAATTTTAAGATATTTTATATTTCTGGAAAAAATGTGCAAGTAAAGTTTTGATTGAGTTTGCTTTGAACCTACAGGTAATGTAAATATTTAAAAAGTGACAGTGTTAATCCATGAACATGGTATGTCTTTCCAGTTATTCACATTTTCTTCAATTTCTTTAGGTAATATTTTGTAGTTTGTTGGATATATGTCTTTTACCTACTTGATTAAATTTATTACTATTTCATTATATTTGAGTCTATTATAAATGAAATGATTTTCTCAACTTTCTTCATGAATTTATCACTGTGAATTTATAGTAATAAATTAATTTCCTATTGATTTTTATCTTTTTAAGTGTGCTAAGATTATTAGTTTTACTTTTTGTAGGTAAATTTTTAAGGATTTTCAACATTTATGATAATATAATCTGTGAACAATTTTATTTTATCTCATCTATGAATAGAGAACTCTATTGTTTTTCGGTTTGGATGACATTTCTTTTTCTTACATACACAATTTTTTTGGCCAGAATTTCTAGTGTCTTTTATCTGATGTTAAAGGAAAAAAGGCTTTTCAGTTTTTCACTATTGAATATGTTAGTTTTTTTTTTAATGTAGTTTTTTTCTTAAGTCTTAATTGCACTAAGAAAATGTGCTTATATTTTAAATTTTTGAGTGTCTTTAATCATGAAAGCACGTTAATTTGTTTCAAATGCTTTTGCTTTATCAAAGGAGATTATCATGGATTTTGTTCTTCATTTTGTTAACATAGCATTTTATATTACTTAAATTATGCATACAAAATTATCCTCCTATACCAGGACTTAATCACAATTGGTCTCATGTACATCCTCTTAATGTATTACTCAATTCTGTTATGCTATTTTAAAGCAATAACCACTTAACTTCAATTGCATATAAAAATTCTACCTCTTCTTCACATTGTTTTGAATGTGATATAACATACATATATATATATATGTAGATACAGTATCCATTTATGAATTTAAACTCAATAGTTTCTTTCATGCTATTATATTTTATGTTTTTTCTAGAATTAAAAGTGTTATTACAATAACAATAATACAGGATTCTGTATTTGAACGTTTACCTTGCCAACAAAACTTAAAAAAAAAAACTTTCCATATTATTTTCTAGTGTTCTGTCATTTCAAGTTGAAGGATTACCTTTATATTTCTTTCAAGGTAACCTGGTGATGATAAACTCTCTCAGCTTTTGATTACATGGAAAGGTCATTATTTCACATCCATTTTTGAAAGACACTGTTGCCAGATTTTCAATGCATATTTCACTCCTTTCCTTTACAGACTTAAACGTTTCTGCTGGAAAAATCCACTTACTATCTCATGGAAACTTCTTTGTATATGATGAGAATCTTTTTTCTTCTAATTAATATTCTATCTTTTAAAAAAATCGCTTTGGTCACATGCTTCATTATAAACCCATTTCAGAGAACCTTGCTAACCTCCTTTGAAATTCCAAAATGTGGATTTGCATTTACTTCCACAGATTTAGGAAGCTGTCAGGTATTTTTACTCAAATAAATTCTCTGTTCTTTTCTCTCTTTCTCACTTTATAATTCACACGTATTAGCTCACTTGATAGTGCGCAACAGTTCACTCAGCTTCTCCATTGTTTCTTTTCCCTTTTCTTCCTTTGACTTGATAATTGCAAATTACCCAGATTTTTTTTCTTCTGCTTCATGAAATCTGCAGTGAATAACTTCATAAGACTTTTCAAAAACACATTGTCATTTTAGCTTTAGACTTTTTCTTTAGTTTTTTAAAAAATATTTTCTAACTGTTGGTATTTTTGTGTTGTTTCTGAACCCATTTCCTGGTTTTGTTTTGCATCTACTCATGTTCTCTTGTAATTCACTGAACTTCTTGAAGGAAAATATTTCAAATTCTTTGTGAAATAATTCATAAATTTTTAAATTTCCAGAGATATTTTCTGATTCTCTGATTGATTTATGTTTTCCTGTATCTTCTCAAACTTTCTTTTCCCCCTTGGGATTTAGGCATGGAGGGGGGGTTTCTCCTCTCTGACTGTTTGTAAACTGGCTTTATAACAGGAAGGAATTTCACCAGCAGGCTGGCTAGTGATTTTGGGAGCCTCTCAAATCCTCTTTGGGAATGAAGATTCTTTAGGTTTATGCAGATAATTTCCTACATTGAAGGGCTTTCTGGTTTCTTTTGCAGGAGCTCATGATCTCTTACTGTCTCTGATGTTTTTCAGTGGCATTCCAAGTTCTTTATGCTACAACAAAATGCTGAACTGTGGGTGATTTCAGGTACCCAAAATAGTTCTCTATCAGTACGTTGAATCAGCTGAGACAAAATAATTACACAGGCAGGCCTTTAACAAGAAGATATTGTGTATATGTACCACTTTTTCCCTTTCCCTCTCAAGAGAAAAGCTACTAATTGAATATTTTCCTTCAATTTTACTGAACTGTGCTGAGCTTGAAAAGGGGTGGGTGAAACACAACTGTTTTTCTTAGATACTTAAATGGCTATCTTGGCTTGCGTAAGTCCCTATGGCTTCATAAAGGAATTTAGAGTCTTCCTAATGGCTCTAAGACCATATATTCTTTTAAGGTCAGAGTCTTTTGAGAAAACAAGGCTATACCTTATTTTTCCATCTTGCTTATATCAGTCTCCCTAAACTTGTAAAAACTATCAATAAATTTTGAGGATTATTGTTAATAATGTTCAGAAATTATTATAAAACATGAGATAGTGTGACATTGGTGAAATGATAGGCATGTAGATCAATTTAACTGTATAATAATCCTAGAAATAGATTATCACATAATAGGGTGATTTCCTTCCATTTCTAACAGTCTTTTCCATCAATCTGTTGTTAAAAAGACAACTAAAAGTAAACGACCTAGTTTTAGGACCTAGCATTTTTGTTTCTTCTGATAAGATTTTTCTTTGTCATAGGAACAAAAGATGTGTTGCCCTTTTGCACCTCTGGTAAATAGTATTCAAGGACGATCTGTAGCTAAGAATAAATTTGCTTTTGAGAAGGGAATAATTGCATCTTATTATCCCCAGTCTCTCTCTCTCTCTCTCTTTTTCTCTCTCTCTCTCTCTCTCACACACACACACACACACACACACACACACACACACACACAGCACGTTTTGGGTCAAAGAATTTCTAAAATACATGGAACTGTCTAAGATAGTATGATTTGAAGAGGATGTGGCATCTGCTAAAAAAGAAAGTGTAACCCCAAATATTTTGCACTTTAATTATCTTCAACCTGTAGAAGCAGATTACAATGTCTCAAATACTGCATAAAATATAACAAGGTTAACAAACATCCATAAATTAGAACATAACTTTGTCAGCCAACTAGCTGGGCAATGAAATACCAAACCCAAAGAACTTATTAACAACATATATATATATATATATATGTATATACCCAATATTGAAGGATTTTACCTCCATTTTCATTCAGTGAATAGACAAAGACTGAGAAAATTGAATAAAGCTGACTGAATTCTTTCATGGAAAAAACAGATGCTGAAAACATATCTGTAAAGGAGCTGAGCACCAAATTAAATGAAGTAAGATGTATCTTTCTGATACTACTATATAAACAAACTCAAAAGAGGAATGTTAATTCCTAAATTGTTCTTCCATAAGTCAATGGGGAAAGACTGAAATGTTATGACAGGTAAAGAGCATGAATGATATTTAAAGGTAAAGCATTTAGGGTAGAAAAAAATGTTCAGTGAATAGGTTCCTACAGTCTCACTTATGTCTTTCCTAAACTTAATGGAGAGACCATGGATTCAAATGTTATATTTTAAATAGAACTATATTACCTTAACAAACCTTTTAAAAAGTGACAAATAGTTATTTTCTTTAACATGGAGTTTGTTCCCTTATTTGAAGATTCATCACAACACAGCAGGAAGTAAATAGTATTAAAGTGTTAGGACTCAATTAAATAGTATTCATGTGTTAGAAGTTATGTTTGTATTCCAAATAGAAGTTCCATCATTTTGACTAAGATATTGCTCTCTGAGAAAAGTATGAACTTGAAACTGACCTTTTGGACAATGTACATTGAAAATTTAGAAAATAACCAGTTTATATGAAATTTGACAAAACTATTAATTATAGTACATTTAAATATTTAACCCATAGAGAAGCACATGGAACACCTGATTATACTTCCATTGGACTGTTTCTGAGAACTGTACCTATGTCTTATTTATTTTGGAAGTGCACAGATTATCATGCACCTTGATTGATTAGTCCATTTCACCTTTTTTTTTTTCCACAGTAAGAGTCCAGAAATGTACTTTCAAGATTTTAGTGTTGTTCTTACCTAGGTATTTGGTAGTATATTTGAGTCTGTATTTCTAGTACTTGCTATCTGAAAGAAGATAATATATGCTGATATTTTTCTTTTTGGCCACATTATTACAGTCATCTGGTCTTATTACTCATCTTCCTACCCTGGTACTTTGGAAAAAGGTACATTTCATTGGAATCTACCAAATAAATGTTAGACAAAAGTTAGACTACTTCTGGAAACCTGAAAGCAAAAGACTTATTATTTCCTTATTAGCATCATAAAAAAGGATTTATATTGCATTAAGATGATTTAAGGCTCTATGACTAGTGTAGGATATTTTTTTTTCTGTGAACTTTGCATAGAAGATATAAATGAAACAGGTCATAAAGATGGAAGTAATGATAGAAGGAAGGAAGGAAGGCAGTTAGGAAGGAAGGAAGGAGAAAAGAAGATCAGTATTACTGTCTTCTAAATTCCTAACTCCATGGAGCCATTATACAGAGTAAATAACTCCTTCCTAACTCCATGGAACCATTATACAGAGTAAATAAAATGCTTAGTGCAATCCGTGTCATTGTGAGATTCAATAAATGTGAAAATATTATTTTGTGTTTTGTTCAACTAAAATAGCTGTGTTTATCTAAAACACTTAGGCAACCACTAATGTGTTAAATGTGTCATGAAATACAGACTGTGACATTATGTTATAATTATACTTAAAGAATCAATAAAAGTAGCATTGATAGGCTGGAAAAATAAATCTTTCCTTTGTTGGTTTAAATGAAGGATAAATTAATACAGATATACTCTGTGATGAATTTCACCCACTTAGCACCTTCTATATAGAAAAATTTACACAAAATATTTTATATGTATTATTTTTTAAAGTTCTGAGAAGCTTAGAAAAAAAGATTTCATTATTGACATTTTAAAGACAGGACACAGATGCTTCTAAGATTTTAAGAATTCAGCTCAAGTCTACACAGCTAATAAATCAAGGATCTAAAATTCATACTCTATTTAGACCCTTGACATTTAGCCATACACTTAATCCAGAAGTCCTTTTAGTCACTTCTCGTGCCACCAAGATGAACCCAACACTAAGATTTAAGGGAGAGGAGGTTTATTTGGACTCACAATTTTAGAGATTTCAGTTCACAGTCAGCCAGCTCCAGAACAGAATGACATGTCAGAGGGACACAGTAGAACAAAGCTGCTCATCTCATGGTGAACAGGAAGCAGGGCAAGAGGGGAGGAGCTGGGAAAGGTGACAGATCCGTTGAGCTCTGCGACCAAGATCCAGCCAGTGAGCTACAGTCTATTGCTTCCATGATTTAATCACCTTTCAAAATCCTCATGTATGAGTGCATGAAACTTTGGGAAACATTTTCAAAGTAAACCATAGTACCTCTGCTTTGTACTTTTCTCTCAAAAATCAGTTATTATTTCCATAAATGAAAAAAATAAAATAGAATTTACAAAAAGGCATTAACTATATTAGTCTATGACATATGGTACAGGTATCAATAAAAGCCAGTACCACAAACCATGATGCATACTGAAAGTCCACTAAAGGACTTTTGGACTAGGTTAATGACACAATTTGGTAAGTACATTTAATAATGAGTGCTACGATTTCAAAGCTGAAAACTTTTTGAACTGATATTGATGCCACAGAAACAACTGTTACAAAAGGTCATTGAGAACTCTAAAACAGAACCACACCCATTTAAAAAAAATTTCTGTATTGTACGTTTCTTCAAATGTAAGTCTCAGAAAAGAATATGCTGCAATAGGATATGAAAAAAATATCCCTTGAATGAGCTAGCCCTCAATATTCAGCTAGTTATAAATTATTGTAAAATTACTATTTCATTTAGTTTACAGCACCTTTTCTTACTTCAGTATATACTTGCATATTTCAGAAGAAATAGATTAGAGCATATTTTAATTCCAATTATTCATGTCACTTAGAGATATATTTTCCTTTATCTTTTCTAGAGTTGAGGGAAATTCTTATGTAGATGCATACTATTTCATGTGCTTTATTTAAAGACTGGCTTAGTTATGGATATTCAACTCATTCAACTTTTAAGCTTCCTAGAGCAGGCAACTAAAATAATATTTTCCATTGTCAGTTTGGGTTCAGACTAATAGATCTCATAGATAAATAAGATGTTCTTCAAGGTTTTGGTTGTTTGCATTTCAAGAGTGAACATGATTTGGATGAAAATAGATTGAATATTTATATATCCTTTTAAGAGAATCTATGCACTTTTTTCTTGTGAGGTACGGTGATCCAAACACAGATAAAGAGAGAGAAACTGAAAGAGTTACAGCTCATTACTCTCAGTTCTCTAAGAGAACACGACATGTCGAAGTGGGCGGCACACGGACATACCACAGTGAGTGTAAGGTACACACACACACACACATGCACATATTCATTTAAATCTAGAGCTCCTTTTTTATTTTTATAAGAAATAACCCAGACTTTTAAAAAGTGACCAACTCCATTCTTTCTTTTATCTATTACATAGCCTGATACAGACAAGCCAATGTTCTTATTATCCCACCATCAACTTGCTATTTCCCCCTCTAAGTACATACAGTTCTTTCTCTCTGGCCATTCCAAATAATATGTTGACTTTTTTAGGAGGCAGGGGAGAGTTTCCTGAAAGTTTTCTTGTTATACTGATCTATTAATTATATGTATGATGTCTTATCCAAATGACAAGGTTTTAGAGCTTTCAATGGTACAAGCAGCCTGCTGCAGCATGCATGTCATAGTTTGTCACCACTATGCAGCCTCATTTGGCTATCTCTATATGTTTCACTGTCCTCATAATACAGTCTTGCTATAAGAACACATGTAAATAAAGATAATTAATTATAAAAAAAAAGAACACATGTAAGACAAAGTTATTATGTAATGAATTTCTGTGTAATAATTTCATATCTACTTCCCAAAGTGTCTTATGCATACTAATGCCATTATTTTAAGAGTAAAACTCTTATCAACATAGCTTATGACATTCTTCAATAGAAGACTCTACGGATTAAGAATATTTAATTTGTTTAATAACAACAGATTCTAGGAACTATAAGAATATATTATTTACATGTATAATAAGTAATATAATATATAAGAGACGTAAAAGATGTTAGCCAGAGTCATACCATTTGTATCTATGGAGCCTAGCCTAGCAGGAAAATCACATATAAACAAAAAACAATGCAAATTTTACTATCATTGGTAGTGATGGAAGAGTTGCACAAATAGCAAATGGAGTGAATTATGGTAAGTTACCAGGGAAATTTCACCAGACCTGAAGAGCTAAGGTTTTCCTGATCAAGTGATAGTTTAAGCTGAGACCTGAAGGAGAAGAGAAGAGTCAGTGAGTACATTCATCTGCATTCAACACCTTTCATCAATATTGTTGGACAACTGGATTAAGTAGCATCTTGTAAGTCTCATAGTTACTGTGCTGAAATAATGTAGGAAAATAAATGTAAAGAGCCATGATAACAATACAGTACTAAATAAGTAAGCAGGGTATGTTTGTGAGATTTTATCCCTATTCTAGTCACTGAAATGTACAAATTTGAGAAATGTTTTGAAAACATATTTTAATAAAATATCAATATTAACATAAAGATAAGGAAAAGAAAAGGAAAAACTCCAAAGAAGTTATATAATGTAGATAAAACAATCAATAGTGGGATACTTTAGGAATTTCATTAAAATATGATTGTAGAGAACAAATCCTGAACATACATAGGCACTGAATTAACACT
>PVIR01015943.1:0-37477 GCA_004026965.1 Petromus typicus
AAAAAAAAAAAAAAAAAAGAATATTGCTGTGAAAGTCAGAATATTAACAGATCAGTGTCATTTTGTGGCTCACTCTGAGGCTGTATTTGGCATGTTTTGACATAGAAAGTATTCCTCTAAATTTTCAATTTTTACAATATTCATCATAGCAATTACAAGCAATGATTAAATTAAAATCTAACTGGAGTGTTGCCATTTTGCCAATTTCCTATTGTGCTGCATATTATGTCATTTTTGGGTCCCAGGCACTGTGCCAAGTATGTTATATACCTCGGTGCCTTCAGCAGCCCTATTTGAGTGTAAATAGTTTGTCTTTTTCACTGATACACAGACAGTGTACATAGACTGTCTCATAGTGGGGATTCAGCAAGTATTTGTTATACTGAATGAATTTCCCTAGCGAGGCAGTGAAAGTGCTGCCCACCGAAGTGAAAATTCCACTGTTGTTGGCTCAAATCTCATCTCCCACCCAGGTAGTACTACTGCAGAGCAGACTGTCCAAGTTAGACGCCATATTTCTTCTAAATGGAGAAAGTGAGCTCAATAATTCTGTATAATTATTGTGCTTTTCACTCTAGGTGAACAAGTCCAGGTCTGTGAGGAGAAGGTATGATCACAGAACCATGTTAGTCAGCTTTCCCATTGCTTTTCAGTAAAGTTACTGCTATATCCAAAAAGTTAGGACAGAAGAAATACTATGAAAATCTCTAGAAAATGTCAAGAAGTCTACAAAAAGGCTAAATTGGAAGTCTTTTTAGAAAATCTTTTACAAGATCTCTTTTTAAATGCAAATGCATAGTGGGTTACAGAGGACAAAAAATGTTAGCACTGCTGGTCCCAGAAAGAGCAGACCTAAAAACCATACTGACTCTTTTTGACGCTTTTCTCTATATCTCCCAAAAGAATCACTGCCATTTGTTTAGCACAGATACCACGTGTTTCTGAACCAGTTTCCAAAACTAGGTAGCTGACTTCCAATAGTGACTATTAGCAAACTTAAGGAAGACAACTGAGTTTAGTGATACACCTCTGCCCCCACTACAGGTTGAAAGTGAAAATTTCACTCACCAGTACTAGCTGTGAGAATGAAAGATTTTGTTGATAATTTTCAGTGCAGATTATGGCCCTTAGTTTACTTTATTTTTAAACCAAAACATGTATTAGTACATTTTAGATGTACATAATGGTAGTACACTTCATGAAGAATTTGCACCTGTACAGAGTACCTCCCCCCTCTTTTTTCCCATTTCCCCCTTCCCATAAGTTCCACCCCCTACCTATGTTCAAAAGCTTATTTCCTATTTTTTTCCTTTATCTTAGTGCATGGTGAGAGATAATGGGTCTAGTTTTAATACTAAACATGTGGAAAGCCAGTTTTTCCAGCACTATTTATTAAAGATGCTGTCTTTCTTCCCATGAAGGTGTTGGGCTTCTTGGTAAATGATAAAGTAGTTGACCATATCTGAAGTTACTTCTGCATCTTCTAATTTGTCCTGTTGATCCTAAGATCTGTTTGTTTACCAATACAGGAATTTATGGGACAAAATGAAAGCAGTTCTATGGGGGAAATTTATAGCAGTGAATGTGCATACCAGGAAAACAGAGCAAGCTCAGATAAGCAACCTAATGCTGAACCTCAAGCTACTAGAAAAAGAGGAGCAAGTTAAATATAAAGCTTGTACAAGGGAGGGAATTATAAGGATTGGAGCAGAAATTAATGCAATGGAAACTAAGGGAAAGATATAAAAAATCAATGAATCAGAGTTAATTTTTTTTAAAGAATAAGCAAAATTGACAAACCCTTAGCCAACTGTATCAAAAAAAGGAAGGAAAAGGCTCAAATTCATGCAATCAGGAATGACAAGGGGATAATCACCACAGATGAAGCAGAAATTCAGAAGATAATAAACACCTATTTTAAGAATTTATATTCCAATTAGATGGAAAACACAGAAGAAATGAATACATTCCTACAGACACATGAACTTCCAAAGTTAGATGAAGAAGATATAAAAATGTTAAAATCACAATATCAATCTGTGAAATCAAAAATCTCATTAAAAACCTACCAACACAGAAAATTTGGATCTTGATGGCTTTACTGCTGAATTCAACAAGACTCTCAAAGAAGACCTAATGCCACTACTCCTCAAACTCTTTGATGAAATTGAAAGGGAAGCAAGACTCCTAAATTTGTTCTTGGAAGCAACCATTACCTTGATTCCAGTACTATTTGGTTTTTAATACAGGAGCTTTGTAGTATAATTTCAGGTCAGGGATTGTGATGCCTTCTCCCTTGCCTTTGTTGCCCAAAACTGCCTTTTCTATTCCAAGCCTCTTCTGGTTCCAAATGAATTTTAGGATTTTTTTTCCTAAATCTGTGAAAAACGCTGATGGAACTTTGTTTAGGATTGAATGAAATCTGTAAAGCAATTTCAGAAGTATAGCCATTCTCACTACATTGGCTCTTCCTATACAAGAACAGAGATAACTTTCCGTACATTGATATCCTCTTCAGTCTCCTTTTCAGAGGGTTGCAGTTTTCACTATAGAGCTCTTTTATTTCCTTCATTAGACTCCTAGATAATTTCATTTTTAAGATGCTATTGTGAAAGGTGTTGTTTCCCTAATTTCTCTCTCTGGGAGTTTTTACAGGAAGGCTATTGATTGTTTTGTGTTTATTTCAGATCCAGCCACTTCACTAAATTTGGTTACCAAATCTAGAAGTCTCTTGGTGGAGTTTTGGGGTTCTTTTATTTAGAATATCATGTCATATGCAAATAATAATTTAACTTCTTCCTTTCCTATCCTTATTCCTTTTATTTATTTCTCTTGTCTAGTGCTCTGGCTAATGTTTTGAAAGTTATATTGAGTGAGAGTGGGGACAGTAAACATTCTTGTCTTGCTCTTGATTTTAGAGCGAAAGCTTTCGGGTTTTTTTTTTTCCACTTAGTATGATGTTTTCTATTGATTTGTCCTAGATGGCTTTTATCACATAGAGATAAACACCATCTATAACAATTTCTGTAGGATTTTTCTTTTTATCCTAAATGGGTGTTGAACCACATCAAATGCTTTTTCAGCATCTATTGAGAGGATCATGTAGTTTTTGTCCTGGATTCTGTTAGTATAGTATACATTTGCTGATGTGTGTATGTTGAACTATCCTTGCATCCCTCAGATAAATCCTACTTGGTGACAATATATAACCTTGATGATTTGTTGCATTCTGTTGGTCAGTATCTTACCAAGGATTTTGCATATAGGTTCCTTAGGGATATTGGCTGGTAGCTCTCTTTTTTGGGTTGATCCATCTCTGATTTTGGTAACAGGATAAGACTTGCTTCTAGGAGTGAATGTGGTAGTATCACTTCCCTTTCAATTTCATTAAAGAGTTTGAGAAATAACAGCATTAAGTCTCCTCTAAATGTCTTGTAGAATTCAGCAGTGAATCCATCAAGATCTAGACTTTTCTTGATGGTATTTTTAAAATTATATCTTCAATTTAATTAGCTCATACTGGTTTATTTAGAAATCTTCTAATTTTTTATTCAATTTTGGCAATTCATATGTATCTAGGAATCTGTTTCTTCTGTACTTTTCAACTTATTAGACTACAGGTTGTTGAAGTGGATATTGGCAAACTTCTGGGTTTCTTCAGGGCTAGTTATGAGTTCATCCTTTTCATTCCTAATAGCACGGATTTGAGTCTTTTCTTTCCTTTTTTTCCTAAGGTTTCTAAAGGTTTGTCAATTTTATTTAATCTTTCAAAGAATCAATTCTTTGATTCATTGATTCTTTATTTTTAGTCTCCATTGTGTTAACTTCTACTCATATTTTTATAATTTCCTCCCTCTTACAAGCTTTGGGCTTTACTTATTTTAAAAATTATTTTCTTTCAGTGTTGTAACAACACAACATGACATGGTACAACTTTAAATGTACAATATACTATTGTTTACTATAGTTACATCCAGAACTATAGTCCATCCAGAACTTATGCATCTCATTTAATAGACTTTGTTCTTTAGTAGCTACTTCTCATTTCTTCCTCCCACTCCCAGTCCCTAGTGAGTTTATGATTTCATTATGATTTTATGAATTTGACTATTTTAAGAACTAACACAAGTAAATCATGTAATATTTCTCTTTCTGTAACTGATTTACTTCCTAATATAATGTTCTTTGCTTTCATGCATGTTCTTGAATATAGTACAATTTAGTTTCGTCTAAGACTGAATCTCATGCAGTTGAAAGTACATTCCACCCTTCCCTTATCCATTCACCTCTTGATGGTAATGTAGTTTGTTTTCACACCTTAGATATTATGAATTAGGCAGCAATAAACATGAGAGTTGTTAGTTTTTAAACAAGTTATTTTAGCAGGTGGGACAGAATATCTTATTTTGGTTCTGTTGTATTTCCCTCATGATTACAGATATTGAGCATTATTTTTACATTTTTGTAGGCTATCCTCAGTCCATTTGAACACACTGAAAAATTGCTTGTCATTTCCAAAGAACTGTAGCTATATAGGTTATCAGATGAAAACGTTTTTCCTAAGAGTAGTTACATAACATTGAACTTTGTTGCTTAACTGGAGCAAAACAAAAAGAAAAAAAATTGAGAAAAAAAAAAAAAAGTCCCATAAGTTGGTAATGACTAAAATAACTCACACAGGCTTTGAATGAAAAACCGAGTGGCTATAAATTTATTTATATAATTCTTTAATATGATTTAAGTTATTTAGCTTCTGGTTAGGCTGTTCACACACACACATACATTATATCATGTCGTTAGTATTTTTGCTGATCTCTTACAACAGCCACATGCTGTCTCTCCAACCTTCTGGTCCCTTCCCAAGACTGATGACAAACAGCAATTGTAGCTGGCATAAAATTAAACAGAAATTGCAAAAATTATTACATGCCCTTGGGATCAATCAACGATCTGAAAAACATGCTCGAAAAGAACTCATTAACATTTTAGAGCTTTAACAATCTGCTGTGACTCAGACTTTTCTCTCCGGACCTTCCTATTTGAGTCAGAGTCTCAAATAGCCATTACTTCCTCTTGCATAAAATGGGTCCTTCTTTTTTTTCTTCTTCCCTTCTTTCCTTCTTCTGCTCCTTATTTCCTTCTTGCTTCCTTCTTCCCTTTCTTCTCTCTCATCTCTCTTTCCTTCTTTCCTCTTTTAAAATAATTTTAAGAGAAGCTTTAAACTCAGAGCAAAATTAAGAGGGGATGAGTTTCTCATGTACCTCTTGCTTACACACGTGTGACTTACTCCGTTGCAGTGTAGACATCCTTCACCACTGTGATACATCTGCAGCAGCGGCACAACTAGAGTTTGTGCCCACCCTTTCTTCTCCCTCTCACACACCCAGCTACTACTGACTGGGAGGACTGACATTAACATATTATAAACCAAAATACATCACTTACATTAGGGTTCATGATTCACACTTTATATTTCAGGAGTCTGGACAAATATATAGTGAAATGTGTTCACCTGTACAAAGTACAAAACTAAACATTCATATTGTATGTTTCAGCAATTGTCTCCCTTGGTATTTATCCAAAAGAATAAATAAGAAATAAGTACTTCTACAGAGAATTTTCATTACTTTGCAAATTCTCTGTGCTGCTCCTGCTCCCTGTTTCCCCTGGTAAACATTGGCCATTTTACAGTCTCCACAGTTTGACTTTTTCCAGAATATTACATAGTTGGAATCATATACCATTATGACTCTGTAATACTGGCTTCTTTCATTTATTAATATTAATTTATGGTTATTCTTTGTCTTTCCATGTCTAGATGACTCTCATTCTTATCTTAAATTAAAATAATATTTCATGTTCTGGATATATGCCAGCATAATTTTTCACTCACCTACTAATGGACATCTTCAATGTTTTCACATTTTGACACTTTTAATACAACTTGTATAGACACCTATGTGCAGGGATGTGTGTGTGTGTGTGAGTATCAGTTTTCAACTCCACTGGGTAAATACCAAAGAACACCATTGATAAATTACATGATAAACATATGGGTAGTTTTTAAAGAAACTGTTCAACTGCCTTTCAAAGTGGCTGTACAATTATGCAGTCCATACCCAGCAATGGACAAGTTTCTATCACTCCACATTCTTGTCAGCATCTTGTATTGTCAGTGTTTTGGACTTTGGCTATTCTAATAAGTCTGTACTGAAATCTCACTATTATTGTATTTACTTAATGATATATAGAAGGCATCTTTACATATGCTTCCATATTACCTGTATATTTTCTTTGGCAATATGCTTACTAAAGTCTTTGGCTCATAAGATAGATTTTCTTATATCAATCTTTACTTTGCTATAGATATAGCAAATGATTTCCAATGAGTCACTAGGAAATAATTTTAAAAAGTTGGACAAGTCTCAGGGAAAGTATTCCACATAATTATTACAATATGAATCATATTGTGTTGCTTACATGAACTATCAGAAGGAAAATAGTCCTGAAATAAGTCTTTCTGATTTTAACAGATAGAAAACCTGTCTCCATCCAATAGATGATATAAAATTTTATAACTAATGAACTTTTCCAGGTTATTTAGAATATTTTTAGACCAATACTTGAAACAAGTTTACTATTACATACTATATTTTAGTGGACATAGATTTTTATAACAAAAATACTTGAATGATTTAGGGCTCAGAATTGAATGTATCACATTGGAAAGGATTAATGAATACAAATAGCTGAATGAACTTTGCAAAAAAGGAAAGTTCTATTTGCAGAGTGAACAAAAGTCAAATCATTATTAGATTAAATATTTATCTTTCACTCCTATCATAGAAGAGTGGGATCTTTTAGAAAATTCACCTTATTTATTGAACTAGTATATTTTACTTACTTCTAAAGCATGATAATAATGTAAAAGTGGTATATAAATCTCAAATTTAATACTCCAAACTAAGAGTTTCATTTAAGGGTCCAGGATTTAGCTCAGTGATTCTGGCACTTCCCTTAAAAGTGCAAGAGCCTGGGTTCAGTCCCCAGTAACTTCATACAACAATGCTAGGCATGGTGACTCACACCCAACAGCAACCAGTACCACATATCACAGTGCCTAGTGTAGTGGCTCATGCCTGTAATCCCAGCACTTGGGAGGCAGAGGAAGGAGAATTGCTGAGTTCAGGACCAGCTCTAATTACAAAGTGAGACCCTGTCTCAAAAAATTATAAAAAAATAAGAGTCTAATTTGAAAATTTTAAGAGTAGAAGTGAGGGGAAAATCATAATATAATTAAAACATTAATACCAGTTTTAAAAATCTAAGATAACTACCAAGGAAATTTATTTCATAAGTGAAGTCTGACCAGAAATAAGATGTCTGTTATTTTTGTTCCTTTTTTCTGTAATAAAATCTTGAAGCAATTACTAGATATATAATCATACTGATCAAATACCAAAATAACTTTGAGTTTAAATTTCATATGACATCTTCCTGCCTAATTTATTTCAGTGGATTATTCAGATAACTTACATGCGAGAATGAAATTTAAGCATATCCCACACTTTTCTGCCTGCTATCAACATTCTTTAGAATTGGATGCATTATTCCTTTTTTTGTCATAATGACCAGGATAATTTAGCTAACATTAAATATTTTTTTAAATTAGGAAGGCATTGTGTTGCTTACCTCTCTCTATTATTTATATCTGACTACTTCAGTATTTATTTATACCCTAGTTTAAGAAAATAAATTAGAGAAATGAAGTAAAATTAACACAAATAATTATAATTATCAAAAGTGATGAATAATTAGAAAAGATCAAAGCCAGTTCTAAAGCAAGAACTCTTAAGAAATTTAAATTTTAGCCTAATGAAAGAAGAGAAATTATATTATACTTTTACATGTTAGTCTATCACATAATATTTCTTTTAGTGCTGCACTTCTCTTTGTATTTATCTGAGGCAATGACTTGGTTCAGATGTGAACATAGTAGAGGTTGGGGGCTGACACTGGAGCTTCTAATAATGACAGTTTCTACTTGAGAATAAATTGCATAGGTATAATTTCCCAGCATTCAGACTGCCTGTTCATTTTCAGTTTTAGAATATGTATTTCAAACTACAAACAATATACTTATTTTATCTGAAATGTACACAGATGTAGAACTTGATGAGAACCCAGAGAATCACTGCCCATTTGGCTTAAAGGCCTGTCTGTAAATAAATATATTCTTGCATTAGTTAGTGTTATTTTGTTCAAGCAATCAGCAAACTACTGTTCCATGGTTGAAGTTTTGGTTGGAATGTAAAATATGTGAGGTTTACTATAAGAGCATTAGCCTAAAAATGATTGCAGGTGCTGAACCCAGACTTCTCAGACAAATAAGCCCATGAAATTTAATAAAGTGTTAGTGAGCAAGTAACGTGAAATGAAAAACTCACAGAACTGTATTGGCCTAAGTAGATTTCTGATTTGGATATGAAATTATTTATCATTGATTTTCAAATCACTTGTTATACAGCTAAATTGGCATAGGTAATAGATATGTCTTTGTTTCATCTATGAAAACTCTCAAAAGTGGTATAAAACATACTCAGATGTAAGATGTCAATGGACATAAATTTTATAAAATGTGGATTTTCATATTGAAGTCTGAGGAGTTTAATAAGTTATGGACTACTTAGTGACAAAAATTTAATGACAATGCTAATGAGCTTGCTGTCGTGGGTCAGGAATCTTACAAGGAAGAATACCCATTGAATTATATATAATTTTTCTACAGTGGACAAATCCATGCTTTAGCTTGGCTATGTTCAAAACATCTTGCTCAGCATAAAGGATGACATAAGAAGGTGGTGGTTATTTTCATTTATGTAAATACAAGTGATCAACACATTACATAGAACAAAGTAAGATTAACGATTATTATTCTTACCCACACACGATAGCATTACTTTAAAGATACCCAGGTAACCTTCTATTAGTAAGGAATGGTAACTTCACAAATAAAGGGCACAAGTAGTTACAGTAAGGAGATATAATTGTATGCATCTGATAAATGTTTGCAGATAAGTACTTATGTCTTTTATTTTCCTAAAGCCACTGAGTCCCTTTTTAATATCTGGAAGAGGTTATTCTATTGAATAATGCTGCCTTGAACTGATACATTTGATCAATAAATTTCTTAAACAGATATTTAGAATAACAGAGAGAAAATAAATTCTTTGCTGTTTGCAGCTTTCTCGGGATCTATCATGAGATGATGATAATCCTTATTCAGATCAGACAATTTTCAATCTGCCTTTCTTCTGGCAAAGTTTCTATGTCTATAGATTTCTCTACTTTTTTCAATGGTAAAATCTCACAAAGGAACAAAAGTTCTCTTAGTCTACATTTTACTAGGAAACTCATCAAAATGTATGACCACTCAAGAAATGAAAACAAGACAGTACGTGAAGTGAAGATCGTCTGGCAGGACAGATGACCTCACTCACATCATCCATCCACCAGAGTGAAGGAAGAAAAACACGAGCTTTGGGACTGAAGGATTTGTACAAATCAAAAGTTGGAAAGGCTGAACGCTGCATGGTACTAGCTTGTAACCTTCACCTTAAATAACACATCCTCCACATTTGATGTGGACATTGTCATAAGAACCAGGGACTCTGTGCCTGATCTTGAGTTTATTGAAATTTCCTGAAAATCTGCTTGAAATGTGACTCATTGCTTGTTCTGGTTATCTCTTTTCCATAATTTCCCAGTTTATTCAATGTTACTAACTTCAAAAAAGTACTTTTCAAATTCTATGGAAGAAATATTAAGCACTTTTTAACATTTCTTATGCAAACCTATATTTTCTGTTTCTCTAGGAAGCTTGTCTTAGATGAATCTCATAATTGTAATTTTACCATTAAAATATACCAGAAAAAAAATCCTGAACTTAGGATAGCTTTTAAAAGGTTAAATTTCTGAGATGCCATACTGAAGAGGTTAAAAAAAGAAAAGATCATTGTACAAGACAAAAGACAAAAAGGAAAACATTTCTCAGAAAAAAAACTTTCTTAAATAGTTTTAAAACTATACAATCTAAAACTGGTAGCAAAAATATTGGTAGCAAATACATATTAGTAGCAAATACCAATAGTGTTAACAGGAAACAACATAAACTGAAACATTTTTTAGCTCATAGAGAGTACTGTACGTGCTTCATTTTAGTAGCCGTTCCTTCCTGACAGCTGATGGAACTCATCAAAAGACAAACACATTTCAAAGTTTCTTAGGTGGTCTCTCAGTAAAGTTAGCAGGAGAAAGGCCTGACCCATTAACATTCATGGGAATGAAAATGAGGTGTCTGTGGAATGGTGAGATTTCATTCATTATCACTGGACTTTAGAGATAATTCTTAACGACATGTGTTGGAATCACGTGGTACTTTAAACTGCATGATTGAGATATTTTGTGAACAAGAGCACCTAACTTTCCAACTCCCTAGTCTGAGAAATGACTTTTCACCTAGTTAATGCCAACAGTGGATGCTATGTATTCTATTGCTTTGGGGAATAGTTGCAAAAGCAGTTGGTCAATTCTATGCAATTCTATGCAGTTCTAGAAATTATTGTTTAATTGGACCCTCAATAAGTTGATCCAATTGTATCCCGTAACATGAATATAAAAGCTGAATCCAAAGATGAACTTTCTTCTTCTATGGACTATGTTTGAGTAAATTACCTAATCAAGCTCTTAAATAAGGGTTACATTTCTGAGCATTAGTTTCTTATATTGAATGTAGAAGCCCTTCTTTAATTTTATGTATTCAAATATATTGTTGAATTAGCACCTGCTAGAAATCAGTGGTTTGCATCTAAAGAATGTTAGGCTATAAGAATGGAATCTACCAATACATAAGTGATTTTTACTGTGGGTATTCTGTGTTTTCACATAAGTGAAATACAAGAACTATATGTATTACCAAATTAGTTCCCAGTACAAATAGCAATCAGAGAAATATTACAAAATGAAAGTCAAGATGTCAGTCCCATACTCAAATCCTTCACTTCCAAATACCAGCTGGTATCCTACATTACGTCATAATCAAAAGACAAAGGGATATTAGTGGAAGAAGAAAAAACATAAATGAAATTTAGTTTAGCTACTGGCATTTCACTAGTGCCCATTTTTTATATTTTGAAAATGCATCATGGTCATATAAGGAATTACTATAAGGGAAACACAGGTCAAGTGTATACTGGATTGCTGTATTATCTCAGTAACTTTTCTCACAATATTTCAGATGGGTGTGAAGACTCAACTGGGATTTAGATAAGAGCTCATTCATACAATATTTTGCAAAGAACTTGTCTTCAGTCTTGTCTATGCCTGAAAATTTTTATATGAGGAAAAATTTAAAAGTCATCAATTAACCTAACCATAGAAAATCTTAAGGCAACATAGTATGCAAGCAGGGGCATGGGTATTGCTATGTATTGTTAGCCAGGTTTAATTATATTTAAGAACAAAACGCTAAACAGAAAGATCTGAAAAACTTGCAGTTTGGCCAGGAAACAATGCTGAGTGAAGTTGGGACTAAGGAGACACGATTGCTAAGATATTAATGAAATTAAAAGCAAACAAGTATTTTCACCTTTGATAATACAAAAGACGCCATGAGGGCATCTCAGGAACTGGACAGACCCCACAGGTTATAGGCCCAGGGTATAAAAGTGAAAACTCCTTTGAAAAACTTCACTTTATAAAGAAAGCTGTGGGGTAACTTGTTTGTAAAGGGCCACTTAGGAAAGTATTTTCCCGTGTTTAGTCATCCAGACATTCAGAGGCCTCTGAATTCCTGGTCAAAAGGAGTCCAGCTCCTGCTCAAGCTGGCAGCAAACCTTGGTGTTTCCCACATGACAGTGGTTTTGCATATATGCAGAATGCAATAGCTGTGGGCTTGGGGAAGCTTCCACCACCATTTAAAACAAAGGCCTCGGAGAGCAGGCAATGCTTGGCAAAGATGAATCCCTCTGGACAGCCTCTGAATGGTCAGTGGGTGACACTGTGACAGTAAAACTGAAGCTGCAGTAGCAGTTACAGATACTGAAAACATGGAATATCTGCATAGAAAACTTGAAGGCACAAAGCAAAGCCAGTCCAGGAGAGCGGCCATGCAGGCTGTCACCGGTAAGACCATGGGAGTGAGACTCCCTGGGTGTTCACATCATGCCACCACATACCACGGAGCTACCAGATTAGATCACAGCTCACTGGGGTTGTTAGCATGAGAAGTCTCATGGGATGAAGCAAGTGATTGGAGGCCTGGCTTTCAAAGATGTATTTTGTCACTGCTTCTTTTGTGCTGACTTGCTGGCTGCTATGAGGTGACTGGCTCTCCTCTTCCATGTCTTTCTACCATGATGTTTCTGCCTCACCACAGGCCTAAAGCACCAGCATCTGCTGAGCAGGGACCATAAAACTGTGGTCCCAAATATCTTCGTTTGAGTTGATGTTTCTCAGTATTTTACCAAAGCAATGGGAGACTGACAAAAACAAACCTAAATTTGCTTCTGCCCTCAGCCTCAGTACAAGCCCAGGCTCTCAGTAACCTTACGTGCCCCGGACCTGAACTCTCGCTACTCTCTCTATGCTTACTCCTCTATTCTTTCTGATTCCAAGTATGCCCTTCCTAGGCCCTTTGTGGGTATTTCTTGTCTCCTTCAAAACTCCTCCCCTAGACATTCGTGAAATGTATCCTCAGCTCAATCTTTACATAAAGACCATAACAAGATCATCTCTTACTTTGTCTGTTTTTCCAACTAGAAAGTAAATATTAAGAGAGCAGAGATTTTTTTTAATTGCTTTATTTCTTTTAACCTGCAAGTACTTGAAAAATTACAGGCACCTGACATATTCTCACAGACTGAGTTAATCCATAAACACAATAAAAATAGGATTATGGAAGATAAATGTATCTAATAATATCTAGGAGGAACTAGATCTGTAAAATTATTATCATTTCTTTTCTTTTTTTTTTTTTGCGACAGTCTTCTCACTTTATAGTTCAGGCTGGCCCTGAGCTCACTATGTAGCCCACGCATGCCTTGAACTCACAGCAATCCTGCTGCCTCTGCCTCCTGAATGCTGGAATTATAGGCATGAGCCACCATGCCTGGCATTGTGGTGCATGGTACTGACTGCTGGTGAGCATGATTCGCCACCTGATGAACCATACCTTGCATCGTTGTATGTGGTTACTGGGGATTGAACTTGAGACCTTGCACTTGCAAAGCTGGCACTGGAACCACTCAGCTAACTCCCCGGCCCTAAAATTATTATCATTTAATGTCCTAAAATCAAATAATTCTTAAAAAGAAGTTTCTATTTTCATTTTTATATCACTTTATTTGCTGTTTCTCCAATGATTTATGTGCTTTTATTGATACTAAAAATAAAAGCAGAGGTTATAGTTTAATTTCTAGATCATGAACCATTACTTGTGAGAGTAATTTTTGTCCTCATACTAATTAATTGGTACAACACTTTTCACCAGTATATGAGACAAATATATTGTCAATGTTTTTTCTAAGTTTTCACTTACTGTTATTGTACTTGTAAATGCTTCCTCTTTTTGTGTCCTTTTCACTGAATCTCCCATTACTCATACGTCTATAGTCATATGATTTGCCAAAACAAAGGTTTGTTTGGATTTCCAATTCAGGAAAGCATTTCAATGTAGACTAAGCAATGATATCCTAAAAATGTAAAAGGATCTTATTTATAGCTTATTGGTGGTAAAAAAAAAATGGAAAAAACACTTATGTATATAGGGGTGGTGGGGTTCAAGGGTGAGCAGGGGAATGGGAAAAATAAGAATCAAGATGTATCATGTACAGGTACAAATTCTCAATGCTGAAAGTGATCATAATGTGTATCTAAAATGCATTTATTTATAGCTCACCACCACATGAATTTTACACATTTTAGCATCCTGACATCCCTAACTGATGCTCTTTTTAAAAAGAACAATTTCATTTTGCATGTATTTGCATTTCACAAAGACATTTCTTACTTAAACAAAGATACATATTCATGATAAAATTACAGATTTTGTCCTGATCCTGTGTGAGCAGACACTGAGGATGTAATGAGGATAAGGGCTTTTGACTACTGTTACTCTTCAGGCCTTGCGTCTACCGCCCTCTGAAAAAGATCAAGGGCAGGGGGTCCTGTATTCAACACTCATTCATCCTGTAAAGAAAGTCTTCTTTCTTCATCATTATTTTCAGGCAGTGTCATTAGTATATGTTCTGCTAATTTGTGAAAGCTCATGAGATTTGAAGCAGACATTCTCACAGGCGCTGTCTCTGCAGACAGACATTTTATAAACCCTATCTCTAAAATAGATCATGTCTAATTTTCTACTCTTTATCTTCTGTTTTCTACATTTCCTCAGCAATCCCTCATGGACTGTCATGTGTCTGTGTTTTCCTCTCTCTAGGATGTGACTCATCCTGGCCAGGAAACTTGGAACACATTTAGAACTGGCAGGTGTTTTCTTAGATTGTTCTACACAGTCTTGGACTTCCGTTCTTTCTTTAAAAATATTTTTTTATACTTTTTAGTGCCAATATTATTCATAATATGGAAAAAACAGAGTGGTAAATAGAAAGACATTTTGTAAGTTAAAAAGCAGCAGATTTTAGAGACAAATTATATACAAAAGTTTAGGAAAACATGGAGCTGGAAACAACTTCCATGATGATAGTTCAGTGGTATGTTAAGATTCTTCAGAGAAGTGAAAAATTGACGGTAAATAAACAAAAAATGGGGACAAAGCTTAATATATAGGGATGGGGTGAAGGAGTTGAAGGGCAAGTCTGAGAATGTGAAAAATAAGAATCAAGATATATCATGTACAGGTACAATTCTCAGTGATGAATGTGATCATAATTTGTACCAAAATGCACCAATAAACTCAATAAAGGAAAAAATGTAGATGGATAGAGATAGATATATACATACATAGTTACACAGAATTGTAAGGAATGGGTTTATATGATTTTGAAGACTGATAAGTCCCCAGATCTAAACAGCAGCCTGAAGATCCATAAGAGCTAATGATACAGTTCCTGAGAACAAGGAAACCAAATCATGTCCAAGTATGAGTGCAAGGGAGGAGACTGATGTTTCAGATCAAAGATAAAGAGGTAGTGAGAGAAAAATTCCCCTTACTCAGCCTTCTTTTTCTATCCAGGCTATCAACAGATTGAATGAAGGCCACCTACACCAGAAGGACAATCTGCTTTCCTGACTCTGCGATTAATGGCATGAAGAAACTCCTTTCCAGACACATCAAGAGTAGGCACACAAAATTACTTCTTCCAAGCCCTAGGAGAATTGTGGTGCTTTCACTTGCAAGACAAGAAAGATTTGACTTCTGGGCATGCACACTATGAATAACTCATTGTAAATAAGATGAGAACTTAGGAAAGGTTTTGAGATTCTTGATTTAGATTTGATGAGTGTTGAAGTCGGAAATGGATAAAATTGCCTTGAAGAACATATAGGTTAACTCCTTATTTATTGGATATCTATTATTGCAGATGGCAAAGTAAAAGCAGCTAAGAAACATATAAAGAAATGCTCAACAT
This sequence comes from Petromus typicus, assembly GCA_004026965.1. NCBI lineage: Eukaryota > Metazoa > Chordata > Mammalia > Rodentia > Petromuridae > Petromus > Petromus typicus. The sequence goes on from PVIR01015943.1 coordinate 15,651, forward strand.
CATTGGTCATTCAAGAAATGCAGATGAGGGACCATGGATTTAGCTTAGCTGTTCCGGCACCTGTCTTGTACTTGCAAGGGCCTGGGTTCAATCCTCAGCCACCACATACAACAATGCTAGGTGTGGAGACTCATATCCACCAGCAATCAGAACCACATACCACAGTGCCAAACATGGTGGCTCATGCCTGTAATCCCAGCACTTGGGAGGCAGGGGGAGGAGAATTGCTGTGATATGAGTTTGAGGCTGAGCTCAGGGCCAGCCTGAACTACAAAGTGAGACCCTGTCTCAAAAAAAAAAAAAAAAAAAAAAAAGAGAGATGCAGATGAAAACAACACTGAGAATCCAACTCATGCCAAAAAAGAACACAGCTGCTGGTGAGGCTGCAGGTGAAAACAAACACTTCTCTGCTATTGGTAAAAATGTAGACTGGTGAACCGACTATAGAAATCAATCTGGAGATTCCTCAAAAAACTGAGATTAGAGGTCTCATTTCACTCTGCTATTTCCCTGATATGTATACACACACAAAAGAATTAAAAGATTAATTTCACAGTGACATATGTGCATGCATGTTTATAACAGCTCAGTTTGTGACTGCTAAATCTTGGAAACAGCCCAAATGACTATCAACATAAGACTGGATAAAGAAGAAATTTTGTAAAAATAAAATGGAGTATTACTCTGCCATAAAGAATGATAAATTTGAGTCATTTATATTCAAATGGATGTACCTTGAGGACATACTCATAAATGAAATAAATAGGACACAGATGTTTTGTTACTGTATATTTTTTCTGGTATGAGAAACTGAAGATGTAAATGAACTCTGAAATATATAATAGGTATTGTGAAATAGTAAGAAAATATTCAAAGGAAAAAGGGGTAGGAACAAGTAAAAAAGGAAAAGAAAAAAATGTGATGGTTAAAAAAAGGAAACAAAGCTTATGTATATAAGGGGCAGGGAATTGTAGGGAGGACAGGGCAGTGGGAATGGGAAGAATTAAGTCATATCATGTACTGGTACAAATTCTTAATGTCGACTGTGATCATAACGTGTATATAAAATGTATCAATAAAATCCATTGAAATAAAGAAATAGTAATATTTATCAAAATAAAGACAATTACTTCCATAAAGGAACTTGAATACCAAGGAAGAAGAAAAATGAAAAAAAAATCATACAAACAAATTATTCAATCAAAAGCAGGGTCAGTACAACAAAGAAAAATTATCTCACTCTAAGGGAAATATGTTAAGGAAATCTGACTTAAACTGGCATGATGGAGAAGACTGAAAGAGTAACTAAAATTTTTTAAATTTTAATGTAAATAAAATAGATATTAATAAAGAAAATTTAAAAATCATTCCATGAAAAATACTTTTCATAACAAAAATTATTGGAGAATAACAATGGTAAATACACTGTTATGATCTTAACAGAATATATTTTCATTTGCTAATCTATCTATTAGCTCATTTGCTAATGATAGTATGCCTTCTTTTTTGCATGACATTTCAATTATTAACAAAATATCGCACACTCATAATTTTCAATAATTTCTTCCTATTTCAGAAAATCTATTTTTATACATTTTATATGACTATACATTTATACTTTCAATTCTTCACACTAGAGAGACAGTGTGATATTTACAAATACGTGTTTGATTTATTTTACGTAAGGGTTTAACCTCAGGATGTGTTCCTGTACCTATAAATGTCTCATTAACCTTATAGCTGAATATTACTACTTTATATTTTAAAAACTCATATTTTTATCCTTTTATCAGTTTATAAGTATTTAGGTTGTTTCCAAGATTTAGCTATTACAAACTATGCTGCTATAAACATGGGTACACATACATTTGCTGTGGTATGATGCTTTCAATTTTTTCAGAAAGATACCCAGAAGAGGAATAACTGAATCAAATGGGGCCTCTATTTCTGCTTCTTTGAGGAATCTCCACATTGATTTTCAAAGACAGAAACAAAACTCAATCCCCGACCTGCAGCTATCTATGACACATCTAGGAGACAAGGAGATAGAGGAAATCAAAAATCACCCACCTGAATTTTCTAATATGATAGAAGCAGAAATAAGAAAACAAATGCATGAGGTTATAAAGAAATTAATCTGTCAAGTAAAAAAATTGATCAAAATGAAAGATATACTTAATGAATCCACAGCAGACATAATTTGAAAAATAGAGGTGCTTAGGAAGATGACCCAAATCATGAATGCTTAATATTGGAAATAAATGGAATTTATGAAACAGATTCAGACAGGTATCTGGGAGATTAAAAATTCCATCAAAAGTTTATCTAAACTAATAGATTGAGTGAAGGTTAGGGAAAATTTCCTGGTAAAAGACAGAACTGTGGTTAATGGCCAGGAAAAGATATCTTTAAAACAGCAAGAGTCCATGAAAAATCAATTCAATAATTGAAAGATAGTGCAAAGAAAGACAATATATGATTGCTTGGGGTCAATAAAAGAGTTAGAAATAGTACAAATGCCATACAAAGCCTGTTCAAAGAAGTAATGGTTAAAAGAATTTGACACACAATTAAGTAAGGCATATAGAACTCCAATGAAACAAGACCAAAATAAAACCAACGAAGGTATGTAATTGCCAGGATCCCAGAAATTCAGGACAAAAACAGAATATTAAAAGTTGTTAGAGAAAAATATTAAAAAACAAATTACCTCTACAAGATAACCCATCACAATCACAGCAGACTTCTCAATGTAAACTCTTAAGTCAAGGAAGCTTGGAGTGAAGTATTTCAGGTTCTGAAGGAAAACAACCTGCAACTCAGACTGATGTACCCTGCAAAACTGTCATTTAAATTCAGTGGGAAAATATGACACTTCAACAACAAAGTACAGTGTAAGAAATTCACAACTACTAAACCAGCTCTACAAAATGTTTGAAGGACATTTTGGAAAGAGATAATGAAGAAGAAGAAAACAATTGAGAGAGCGACATTTGTACAAAGACATGAACACTACACAGAACAAAAAGATGGCCTTAGAGAATCTAAAATGTATCTTTGTATTTGCATCTTTACTACAAAAAGGAAATATAACAAGAAACAAGTTGCACCTGTATGAGTAGCCAAGGTCAAGTTGGTCATGCAACATCTTCTAGGTAATGAGGCGGTTTAATAGATTCAATTATGGTTTGTGGTTCCTTACTATCTTGTAGAAGTATTCTGTATCCATACCTTACCATGGCTCATGGTAAGTACAGGGTACTCCCTCCTTATCTTTAGATTTGTTCATGATTTTACTTTGGTATATAAGATATTAGTAGATTTAAACAAGCAGAAATTTTAAATCACATGAATGATTAGACTGTCCTCTTGTATGTTTGCAACAACCATAAAAGCAGTGTGCATCAGAAAGGTCACTGGTTAAAGGACAAGGAGAGGCTCAAGGGGCAGATCTAGAACCAACTTTTATGTAGAGTCAAACCCAGTTGAACTTCCGTCAACTTGCAGGCACAACAGTAAAATAAAGCACTACTTTGTATCTCTGAGCTTCAAGTGGCTTACCACACAGCAAAAACCTAATGCAGATAAAATAATGCTGAAGAGGTGAGCTAAGGAAGAAGAGCCAGGGGTGAGGAAGAGACTAAGGAGAAGAAATTAGAGAAGTAGAAGGAAAATATGAGATGAGTGAGGAGGAAAGCACAATTAGAGAAAATTTAAAAGTCTGAAAAACTAAATTTCATAGAGATCACACAGGATGAAAAGTACAAGTAAGTAACTATTTTCTGTTGACTTTGACAAAGCAGACTGTTTGGTAAAAGCAGAAAAAAACTCATATAAACAAGGCAACAAGTAAAGACAGGCTGCATATGCCATACTCAAGTGTTATAGTGAAATGGAAGAAGGTAGGTGACAAAAAATAACAAAAAGATAACGAGGATAAAATAAAAAGTGAATGGGTTTCTTTGCCAGAAAGAAAAGAAAAAATCACTCAGGAAGATTTCAGTGGGTCTGCAAAGCTGTATTAATATAAGAAAGGATTTTGTGTACTAAGTTTTAATGTCTCCTTGTCTTATGTCACACAAGAATAATAGAGTGTTCAAGAATCCCAGGCTTTCTCTGCATGGTCATTTTTATATGCATATTCTGAAACTTGGCACCTGTTCCTTTGCCAGAGGTGAAGACTTGGAGATACAGCCAAGGAAAATGCTCAAATGAAGATGTTTTGAACAAGTTTTGGATTTAAGAAAAGTGGTTGAGAGACACAGAGAAAGAAAAGAAAAAAACTACGAAATAGTGTAAGACTAGGAACTTCAGAAACAAGTAGAGATACATCTTTTTCAGATGCTGAATGTACTGCTGGATGACAATAAGATTACGCTGTGGATACTGAAGACTGAAGATGCCAATTTTGTACATTTGTACTTTCTCTGAGAATTTGAAAGCAGATCATCTGCCAAGAGTGTTGGGACAATGGATGCATCCTTCTGTGATCACCTTCTTATTCCAAATACAATTTTATTAAGAACAAAGTTTTTCCTTTGTGTATATACCTACCAGGGTGATGGCCGGGTCAAATGGAACATATGTGCACCCATGTTTATAGCAGCTCAGTTTGTGATTGCTACATCTTGGAAACAACCCAAGTGTCCATCAATTGGAGACTGGATAAAAAAAGCTGTGGTTCTTCTACAGAATGGAGTATTACTCTGCCATAAAAAATGATAAGTTTGAATCATTTCTACTTAAATGGACATACCTTGAGGATATCCTCATAAGTTAAATAAATAGGTCACAGATAGGTACATCTCACATCTTTTCTCTGGTGTGAGAAGATAAAGATGTAAATGAGTCCTAGAATTGTATGATATATATGTTGAAATAGAAAATACTCAAAGTAAAATAGGGTGAAGGGGAAAAAATAATGAGATTATAACAAAAAAGAAAGGAAACAAATTTTATGTATATAGAGCGGGTGGAAAGGTGGGTAGGGCTATGGGAAAAAATGAGAATTAAGTTGTGTCTTATACTGGTACAAATCCCCACTATGGAGTGCAATCATGATGCATATATGTAATGTACCAATAAAGATTTCAATTAAAAAAAAACAAAGTTTTTCTTATAGCAAGTTTTCCATGCTTCTGTTTTGTGCTTTAACTTTCCCAAGAGTCCTTCATAATTTAAACTCATGAATATACATGAGAGTGCAAATTGACAAAAATTTAGAAGGCAATATGTCAATTGGTATAAAAATGTTAAATGGGCATACATTTTTATTCAGTAATCCCACTTCTAGGTATTTGTGGAAATTAGAACATAATGCACAATATTGGTAAATGAAGATGTATTTATGTGAGCAAGAAATGGTGTAAAACCTCAATATACATCAATAAGGGGTTATAAAAGTATACAATAATATAATCATACACATAGTAAAATTATTTTCAAAAATAAAAATGCTACAGATCTCTATTTTTGTCTATAACAATGTGTTTATATTGGAGTATGTGCATATGTGTGTGTGAAAGTGAATATGACCAAATTCTTAACAGTATTTATCTGAGTTGAAAAAAATTCCTTCTTGTACTTATGTATTAGTTGAAATTTTTATATTATCTATTTATAGGTGTTCTATAGATGAAGCAAAGATAGCCTGTCTGTGTTGGCCAGGAAGTTAACTTCTTCACTTCAGACTGAGATCTACTACCTTAAAGGTCCCAGTATCCCCAAAGTCAAATTTTGAAATATTTATTATTTTTAAAATATAGCCCAGATAGGTAAATTTTTAGCTGCTTAGAGATTTCTTGCTACTGTAATTCCATGGGATTTTTACCTGATATCCATTACCTATTGATGAGATAGAACCTGTGGTTCCAAAGGGCTGCTGCTGCCCTTTGGAAATCTACCCTGCTGTGCTCTTGAGTGATATCTCTTAGATAAGAAAATCTCCTTTCTGCCTCTGCTGTCACCCTGGAGATCACTTTTCCTTTTGAATGAATGATGGTTCCTGCCCTAAAGCATGAAGTATAGTGTCATACTGTGAAAGACCACTGTTTTAGTTACTTTTCCTCCTTGCTAGAGAAAAATACCCAACACTGACAAGTTAAAGAATGAAAGGTTAATTTTAGCCTGCAGGTTGTAGATGTTTCAGTCCACAGTCAGCTGGCTCCACCACAGAGCAGTGCGGCAGAGAGGCAGGGAAGAGAAGAAACAGTTCATGGCATGGCAGGCAGGAAGCAAGTCTTCCACCTTTGCCCTTATATTCCATCCAGGCTATAAATCCATTGGTCAGTGCCACCCACAACAAAGATGGAACTAGGCTAAATAAACCAATCAGTGGACTAATTTAATAATCACACCTTTAATCCATGTTCTTACCATCTTAGTCCATACTCACACACCCTAGATCCAGCCACTTAGAAAACTTCCACTAGAGAGCACATAAAGCTTTGGGGGGACATTTGGACACAAGGCACCCTCATTTATAACACTATCTGGATGCTACTTAATAAGGCTGGTTGTGTGTTACTGGATCTCACAGCCTTATTTTTAACCTTGATTGGTCCCTCAACCCCTTAAACTCCCTACAACAGACAATTGTCACTGCACATAAAAATAATAAAGCCGCTTTTATAATCAAATTTTTTAAAAAAGAATTAAAGTGGGACCCTAAGTGTGCTAGGGGAAACTAGGCAGGATGAAGTTTTCTATAAAAGGCATTTTTCAAAAACTGAACTCAAGAAGTCTTATTCCTGCAGTTAGAGGGTCTCAGTATTGACAATCACAGTCATGCAAGAATTATCCTGCTAAGTCTCACTCAAAACCACAAAATTAGATTGTGCTGGATATGGATGTAGAATATTCTACTTTTAACATGATGTGGTTTCTATGATTGGTAGGTAGCACTGGATACTCGAAGTATTATTTTAGACTGCTTTTCCGTTCTTACTCGTGAGTTGTCAGGGGCCTCCCACACTTTCCTTCCTCCCTTGTAGTATTTGCTTCTTCTCTAGAATTGAGTTCTCTTGATTCTTCTGGGTGTTGATCACCTCCTTCTTTCCTGGTCAGCTTCCATGCTTTTATCCTCATGGAGTGATCCCTTGCCTTTGGAAGAAATTATCATCTCAGTATCTCCTATTGCGGTTCCTGGATTCTGATGCACTTTATCGATACATCTGCATTTTCTGAATTTTTGCCCATTTTCAGGATAAAGAACTATTTGACTACCTAGCCCAACTTTCTGAACTATCTCCACTCTATCAATTAGGTAAAATCTTGATTAGTAAGATGCTATCACCAGTTCATACTAGACTTTAAACATACTATATTCATGTATTTATATATATGAATATATTTATATGAATAAATATATATGAATGTTTATATATCCTTATCTTCTAGATGTGGTGAAAATCTGCAGATCCAGCAATTATTTGACATATTCATGAAATGTATAATATTTATTTATTGTAGCTTTATTTGTCTTGAATAGAGGGGCAGCCGTTATGTATAGAAAAGGCAAATATATTTGCCAAATGCCATATGCAGGTTCCTTGCAGACCTGTGGTAATCTTTGTCCCCTTTTCTCCTCGACTTAAAGAAGCCTTTCCTCATGTGATACACTTTGTGATTGAGCCAGCAATGAGAAGACAAAACAATACTGAAAAGTCTAATTTTGTATGCTTCCAAGCAAACTACAGATAAAGAAGTTCCAAAGAGATGACTAACATGAATTTCTGTCTGTGTGAGCTTTGTGATTTTTCTCTCTTAGAGCTGTTGCAAAAGCAACTGCCAGGTGAAGGTGCCTTTGTAACATGTCAGTATAAACCATTTTGATAGATTATTTGCTGCCTTTTTTTTTACCCGAGACCCTCTGTTCTCTTAAACCATTTGTTCCTGTTCTTGTCTCTAATTCTCACTATTCACTGGAAATGATTTACTACAGATACAGAAAGTCACTCTGCTTCTTTCCAAATGTCAATCCTCAGAACTCCTTCACACATTCTTTGAACCACTTCAAGGGTAAAAAGATTCCAAATAAAGCCTTAATTACAATCACTTTCAGGGGCATATCAGCTTCCCAATAAGACTCTAAGTTAACAGTGTTCACAGTACATTTCTAACTCTACACTGCCCCAGATTTTTCAGGCACTAAGTGATTTCATCCCTTCCTTAGTTTCATTTTATCTTATTTTTTATAAGCTAGGAATGTGCTTCAAAGAATACATTTACAGACTTCAGTTTTAGCACTTGCTTCACTCCTGCATTTAATTAACACATTTTTCTTCACTTGCTTTAGAACCACACTAAGTTTCCATGCCATTGCAAAGACTTGTGTGGATTATTGGAAGGTGGTTAAAGAACAGACAGTTGAAAAAAAGATTCATCCAGCAACACCTGATGCACAGTTTATCTGGGGTCAGCCTCCACACACTTGTGAACAAGCCTGTTCACATCTCCCCCTCATCCAGATGCACTGGTTGCCCCATAATCTCTCTCAAAGCCACCTCTTCATCAGTGTAGGTTCACCAAGCCTTTAAGGTTGGCAAACATCCCTGGCAGGAGGCTTGTCTCCCAACACAAACACCTCAAGGGACCATTTTCCAACTCAAGGACGTGATAAGCTACATCTTACGGTAACACTTGACCAATGGCTCTCTGAACAGAACTATCCCTGGCCATCTGGAACCATCAGTGATCCTCCCAGGAGGTATTTCAGCTCTAGAGACAAGAATTATTTGGAGTTTTTCGTGTTTTGTTTTTTGAAATAGAATCTCATTATGTAGGTTGGGGTGAATGAAAATTCGCTATGTTTTAATGTGTTTAGGCATCGTGAAACTACTGAGTCAAACACATTACCATGGTTGACTTATGAGTGATCATTCGAAGAGATATAAGAACTGCCTTACTATGGACTTAAGAGTCTTTTTCTCTAACCTGAGATTCTGTTAGGACACACACAAGCTTTTTCATAGTGAGCATAGTGCACCTTATATATAGATTTTAGTGTCATTGATATCAATTCATAGTACAGTAAAATCTTTGAAAGGAAAGAATAACAGTGTCAGATCCTACTGAATGGAAACCAGAACAAAACAGAGATCCTCATATGTTTTGTATCTAAAAAGAAAAGATGTGACTCTGGAGGAGTTCTTGGTCCCTATCATTTAGCTTTCCATTTAATGTTTGGAATACTCTATGGTACTCACCAAACAAATCCTTTCAGGAAAGTCAGCTGTGTTCGAGAACTGGTGACAAAAGTTCTAGAAAGATGCACCACAGACTTCTTGTTACCATCCCAGTACCCAATTGCCCTTCTTTATAACAAAGAAACCTGCAGGCTTCTTCAGGGTGGCAAGATGCTGGTTAAAATGCATTTTTCAATTTTCCCTTGGTATTTTAGTGGCCATTTATTTTCACTGTGACAAACCCATGTAAATAAAAGTGATGAGGTAGAGCTTATGGACAGGTGGGGAGTGCTGAGTAGCTCTTTCATTGTCTCCATGGCCTCCTTCTGGAAATGCAGAGCATAAGGAGATCAAACTGAATGATTGTACTGACTTTGCAGATGGAAGCTAGGTCTGAGAATGGAGGAGTGGAAATAGACATGGGAAATGGAGCCCCGGAGCTAATGCCTGTGCACTGGACCACACATCTCCCAATGTATTTTACATGGGAAAAAATACATCTCCACAAGTTCAATCCATTATCTTTGTCTTTTGGCTACACACACATGAACATGATTCGAGCTGGAAATTTCACATGCAGCAGCACCGTTCAACTCCTTATCAGGAGAGAAAGAGCAAAAGATTCCTCCATCAATACATTAGTCACATGGAGAGCGGCCAAGTGAAAATATCTGAGCCAGGAATTGCCCAAGTCCTTTTAAAAGGAGAATTAACATCTCTGGTCCTCTGTTTGCTCATGTACAAAAGGAGAGTGCTGAGTTTGACTACTCAGGCTCCTTTCCTGATGGAGAGGTCTACGACTGTACAGTTATGAGAAGATAAAGACGCTGCTCAAGGCCTGCTGAGAAACACCGGAAAGAAGGTATGAGTTCCCTTACAGGGAGGATAAGTCTCAATGTGATCTTCCTCTAATCCAGAATGAGGCTGTGTTGTGATTAAGAGGAGGTTTTCCCTGGCATAGAGTTGCTACTACTAGGTCAAGTCCTGGTTCCCATACTCGGGGATGATTTGACTGAAATACATAGAGATGTACTTTCATAAGTGTATGCATGCTTTCCCTAAATGAGCAAGAGATAGGATGTGAATGTGTCAGTTCCCCAAGACTAGTTCTGCATGAAATAAAAAGGTTGTAACAGGAATTAGATAAACAGATAAAAGACAAGTTAGTGGTAGTGTTCAATCCTATTTCTGATGCTTTAATTGAAGATGTCATTAGTTTATCAAAGTTTTACAATGAATTTCCTTTACTTTGCTGTTACCATCCGAGGTGCACACATGCATGCAAATACTAACATTTATATAGTGAGAACTACAAACCCAAAGTATTACATTTCTCACCAGGTCAGAAGCACAACCTGGTATCTTGATGGGCTCCATGAACCTTGTTCTGAACCACATCAGTTGAGTTCCATGGATAGAATGTTTAGGTGATAAAGAAATACAGCAAGACTGCACTGGTATAGAAATAATAAGATCCAGATTTAAAATATATAGCTATGATAGTTTAGGAAAGTCATTTCATCCTTTCAACTTCAGTTTTCATTAATCAAAGTGGCCAAAAGAGTACCTAAACATCTTACACTGTGTGATTTTTAAATTTAATAACTAAAATTATGCTTATCAAAATTAATACAAAGATTTGTGACATCAATACCTACTATCAACAGGAAGTGTGCTTGTAGTTCTATGGTCTGCAAGATGATGAAGAGTCATTGTCAGAGAAAAAGTAGATGAAGCACCAATAAATCAGGTCACCTGGGCTCACACTGGAGAAGGCACAAGCGTAAGGAGATCTCTCTCTTTTAAATAAGAATGGAACATCATGATATGGGACAAAAAAAAAATACTACATATTTCATCAGGACAGCAAGCACATTCATATAGTATGACAGAGAGCTTTTAGGAGACACCCTTTGAATGTAAATGTGATGCTAATTGGTCATTTTTATCATGCAGAACCACTTATTTGATAAGAATTTTATTAATTGGCTTAAATACATTCCTGATGTGTAATCAATATCTCCAGCAGATTTCATGAATAGATGTACAGGTGTTACATTCTTCTTCAACATGTCAAAATGACACCAATCTGGCACTAATATCAAATCAATCAAAAGCATAATTCTGGCTTGGTAACTGACTTCCACAAAGTTGCCACTGGCAAGGCTGAAGGGAAAACCTACCAGTGTTTCCCCATTCTTTCTCAGAATTATCAGAACAAATTTATGTAGACTAATACATACAGAAATAAAATACATGAGTGCTACAAGCCTCCTCTAAATAAATTTTATATTCTGAGATGAAGCACTGTTCAGGAATATTTAGCACAAAAATTGCATATTTAACTCATTCTTCTTGAAAGTACGCTGTTGGCACCTTGTTGGTGTCTGACCCTGGGTTCCTAGCAGGTGTGATTTGTCACAGCTGTCTGCATCCCCAAGCTATTTTCCAGGTATTCAGAGGAATGTGCAGGCTAAGGCAGCAGGCAGTAAATTAAAAACAAGTACAAGTTGAAGAAACAAACTGGCTGGCTCTAGAGCTCAAGCTGTCTACCATCTCTATGCTAAATGTGATTTGAGATTGTTGAGAGTCCAGCTGAGTGATGACCCAGACTGCTCTCTCTTGGTCAAGGCCTCACGCTTCTCCCTAAAACACTTATGTCAGAGCACAGAGAATCACAATGAGCAATCCTGCAAGGGAGAGCTGGACCAAAGGAACTGTCCCTGCTCTTGACGCCACTCATGAGATCCTCGAAGAATTATGTGGGACCAAAGTGTTGAAGTCCAGTCTGATGTGGACTTTATGGAGATGCTCAAGTGAGGGCAGCTATAGATTCAGGAGAAGACTAGGGGATGGACCCTGAAAAATTAATGGACTCCCAGAGCCTAGGAAGGACAATTCATCCATTTATTTTTCTTTAAAAATATTTTTTCTTAGCTATACATTCAAAATTCTCTATGGAGAACATCTATTTATACTAGCATAAGAAAAATTTGAACAAGAACAAGAAAAAGAAGCTACTATGTTTACCAGCCAGCAAAACAACATCAGAGCGCGGACACAGGAGGGTGCTGTCATTTTCATGTCAAAGGCAAGGCTGAGATTTGTGGGAGGGGAATGCTACATTTACAGACTCTGGTCAGTATAGTATTTCTCTGTCTTTCAGGAATATAATAGATTTACTGACCGTGAACAGAATAATGAGTATTAGAAAACAAGTTCTATTTGAGAAATCTTCACAGTAGGAAATACTTCCTCTGGCTTTAGAGAATGAAGTTTCTGATGTGATGATCAAATGAGAAAAGTGTGAAGAACTTCACATGAATGTAAATTCTTGTAATGTTTCAAGGTCTCTTATTATTTTAAGAATAAAGATTATAGGACACATCTGCACAGACACACATGCAAACAGTGAAGGGAAAGTAACAAATATGTCTTCCAAATACATGAGATTTTTTTTTTTTTTTTTTTTTTTTTAGGTTTTTTGAGACAGGGTCTCGCTTTGTGGTTCAGGCTGGCCCTGAGCTCAGCCTCCAACTCACATCACAGCAATCCTCCTGCCTCTGCCTCCCGAGTGCCCAAATACATGAGATTTTTCAGGAGACATTTTAGATCTAAATTATAACACACTATAGGGAAGGGTACTTCAGGCAATCCATCTAATGCCATATTCTTTGCACGTGGGTGTGTATATCTGCTTATTTTGTCCTATCTTCAGTTATCAAATAGTAATTGCATTTTTATTATAGGCTCTGTGATGCTCAAATTCATGTACATTTTTAAGTGATTAATTAAAATGTCCATAATCTTTAATAGTTTGTAACATGGATGAACGTTGACAGGGAATTAGCTTTCATTGTCTTCAAAAGTACAATGTTAAAGGAATATAATTCTCCATATTTAATATATTTAATAAGAAATGGGTGTTGATTCATACAAAAAGCTTTGTGTAATTCAATAAAGGTATTATTTCTATTTGCAGAAAAATAATAAAAATTTTAAAAGATCAAAGATTTAGGGGTTGGAGATTTAGCTCAGTGGTTCCAGCACCTGCCTTACAAGTGCAAGAACCCGAGTTCCATCTCTGGTAACCAGATATAACGATGCCAGGTGTGGAGACTCACCCCAGCAGCAATCAGTACCACATACCACAGTGCCAGGTGTGGTGGCTCACACCTGTAATCCCAGTACTCAGGAGGCAGAGGCAGGAGGATTTATGTGATGTGAGTTGGAGGCTGAGCTCAGGGCCAGCCTGAACTACAAAGTGAGACCCTGTCTCAAAAAAAAAAAAAAAGATTTAGGATGATCCTTTGCTCAAATTTCTCTTTATCTGTAACACATTTACCTTAACTTCATAAAAACATATAGTTTTTAATTGCATTTATTCTGTTTAACTAAAAGATTCCTAGCACGTTAAGCACCTATTCTTAAGTTTTAGAAACATCTAATCAATAAGTCTATGTAGGCTTGCTGTTCTGCTGAAAAGTTTATGTGCTGAAACCTTACAGGTATATTCATATAATTTTCCCTTTATGTTTTATTTCAATGTCTTTGTGTAATTACATTTTCATTTTGGTTAAATGAAACTTTCACAGAGAAACATAAAAGAAAACTCCACCTGCTCTTATGAAAGCACTAGGCTTGCGGACTGTTTTAGCAAAATGGGTGCAGTCAGGCAACATAGGAAGGCAGGTTTCTTTAGTTCCTCTCAGCCAACCAAAGTACACTTTCTATTGATTTAAAAATATTTTCTTCTGTGGCTCAAGGAAAAATGAGCTTCTTTCACTTCCTGAGAAAGTCAGGTTAGGTCATAAAATTATAAGGGTGTCAAATGCTATAACAATTAAACTAGCCACAATAAAAACTACCTCCCTTAGAAAGCAGAAGAAGTAGAGGGCATGTAGGCCTGACACCTTTCTGATCACACTGGCAACAGCAGAGGAGCCTGGGGCTGCCGGTGTGCTCATTCATGCAGCAGATATTTATTAAGCACTTGTCTGCAGAGCCCGTTGTATTATGATCCTAGTAGGCAGAGCCTTCAGGTCTTCGCTATAATAATAACTGGACAATACTACTCTTTCCTGGTAAAGGTGGGTACATTAAAAATATCCAGTTTAATTAAATATAGCTAGCTGTCCAAACCTCTGAGAAAAATCAAAACAAAATAAGTAATCTGTCTTCATCTTCATGTAATCACATCCACATAAAATTTGTATTTGCCAATCAGAGTAAATCTGTGGAATGAATAATTAATTTTTTTGAAGTTTCAGTCTGGTTAACATGTTGCTTCCCCGTGTAATGATCCACTTTTTGCTACAGTGACACACTATTTTATCATTTATTCATTAGACTTCTGAAACGGTGCTTCTGTTTTAAGATCAGTGTAATAGTCTTTCACTATTTTAATGAGTGTATATTCATCAGAACTTAAATATACAGGAATAGTGATAATTAACTGTTACAGTTACTGAGTTATGAGTATATAATAAACCAGAACTCCCTCCAGATACCATCTGCTATAGTGCAAAATTTTGGGAAAACACTGATTGATTACCGACTCCTTCAGATTACAGACACATTCATTACAGCAAACTAACTGATCCCAAGAGAATGAACTATATTCATCATTATTCAAGAAATTGTTTATATACACACATATTCATATACATATGTATAGTGACTGTGTATATGTATGGATTTAGATGTGTTTTAAGAATTTGAACATAATATAACATGATACCTCATGGTTCCATGAAAAATAATTGAATCTTAATTAACTATTTCCTGGAACATTTCAACTGATTCAAGATTATTCTTTCAAACAGCAATTATCTTTATGTAACAAAGCAACAAAGATTCAGCACTGATCTGTATCAGTTAATGTGTCTTTTTTTGGAAGACACATACTGGAAAAACTTAGGCTTACAACCTAGAACTTGAAGACACTTCTGTAACTCTGCTGTGTTGCATAATGATATTTTTGACTCCCTTGAAATTACACAAGTTCATTTACCAGCTGCTTCAGTTTTAAAACAACCTCTTTCTCAAGGTAGAGCAGCTCATATCTAGCATTTTTGTTCACTGCACAATACAACAAAACAAAAAACATTAGAAGAAGATTAGAAGAAGCTGCACTAAAATAGAATCTTCAACTGTAAAATAACCAGGAAGACAATTTCCACCCAATTAAGTAGCACAGAATACATTCTAATGACTGCATTACAGAAGAAACTAGCAATACTTAGTGAACAAACTGCGTGCTGATTCTCTAGGTAACTGAGGCACCAGCACAGTAAAGTTCCTTTTAAGTGTACTGAATATAAAAACAAACAACAAAAAGTGTGTTGCAATCAAACAAAGCCTGCCTTCTTTGTAATGAACCATATAATTACCAGAAAGGTGAATGTTAATGGAGATAAAACAGTTACCTCCTAACTAAAATCTTCATGGAACTGAAATCTAGTCAGTTTTTACTAAAAATCATAATGCTATGGGGATGAAGAAAAAAAATAAAATAACAAATTATTCTGCCTCTTGAGAGGACAGTACATGATGTCATGAGTGTAGATAAGAATGTGTTTTACTTGGGTAGGAAAAAATCAGCCACCAATAATTGAATCCACCAGCTCATATTCAAATTGTTGAACATCAATTCCAAGTAGTGTCATGAAAAAGTAACAACAATGGGAAAAGTACTATGAAATGAGCCATTCATCTCCCGTGTGGTAATAAAATGCCACAATATTTATTAAAAAGGCAAAACTAAAGCATATATATTTTTATACTGAGGTACATTTTCTTGTTAAAGTGTTCTCATTCAATAGCATCATCCCATAAAATAGTTAAACAAAAATGAGCAGCAGCCAAGCTATTGAGCTGGCCATCTAAGAACTTATTTTCAAATTTGTGCAAAAATAATTATGCCAGCAGCATGCTTAACAAAGTGATCCTCTGAGCTGGACCTGTCTCTGTAATGACAAGCTATGTGTGAGTTGACTGTATTATAAAATCATTCTCAAATATATAATTCTTTCTAAGTGCATTCATCATTAAATGGTCAATCTGTTGGCTGAATTGGGTGTTACTCTTGTGTGTAATACAACTTCACCTATTACACATCATCATGCAGGCCTTGGGTTTGAAATGTGTACTTTACAACAGGCAGGCAGCACTTACTCAGACCTCCACCAAAGGTGAAGTCTGAAAGGAAAAACAACACTAACTAATTCAGGCCACCCTGTGCTTCGATGGTCTGAGAAAGAGACTGAGCAGCTCAAATCCAGTTTCCCATGCTCTTGCACATCTTCCCTGGAGAGGAAGGGTTTCCACTCAGGAGCTAGGGCAGACAGAGCCTCATTATGAGAGATTAACAGAGTATTTGGAGGTTAAAGTAAAAGAAAGACTTCTCGATCCAGGAGACTATTGCCCTCTGGGGTTTACACACCTGTGTTTAGCTCTGAAGCCTTTGTCATGCACAAGAAAATTGAGGAATGGAGAGAGATCCAGGTTGAAAAGTGTCAGGATACGTTTTGAATCAGATCTTTAATTCCCAGTAATAAATTAGTTAATTTAAACTGTTTTTACTTTGTCCCTTAATTTGCATCCAGAACTGAAAGACATCAAGGACTCATTGGCATTATGTATATGACAGCTCCATAATTTAAAATTGATTATCCAGAATTAACTCTACAGATAAAAACAGTCCACATATCTTTTTACCTGTCTTATAGACTATAACAAGGAGCCCAAAGGACCATCACTACATCAGGTGTGTTTGTACTCAGAGCATGATTCTTTGTAGCTACCACATTACTAAAGCAGAAACGTCCCTTTGCTACTAACTGGTGAAGTGCCAATCCTGCCTGCTGCTGTGACAGGTAGTGTGAACTATCCGGAGAGGTTTACAAGGTGGCCCACGTTCCTCTCAGCTGGCTGGCACTAGAACTAGATGAACTGATGCAAGCAATGGATATTAAAACATAATTGTTAGGTGGGATTGTCTGTTATCCGTCCAGGTGGAAGAGTCTGCTGACACACACAGAAGGCAACAGTGCTTTTCTGTGCAGCATATCTTCGAGGAGGCTGCGCGTCAGGAGATGTTACGTGCAATGTTGTTGCCAAGCTTCAGAACCATTCGAGTCTTTGAGTGATTACTGATCAAGAACATTGACTTGATCCTTTTGTATTAGTGTGTACACAGATAACCTGGCTGCCATGACTGGATGGTCTTCTGTCCTCATTGCTCAGGTCAGAGAAGTCACGTCAGAATGTGAGTCAACACGCTGTGTCATCCCCAGAAAAATGCTGGCGAGGCAAAAGTGTCACTTGAGTTTATCAATGTCTTGTAGGATATGATTAAAATCATCAACCTCATTAAAGTGCATTCCCTTCATTCACATTTGTGCAGTAGTTCTGTGAAGAGATATTTGTAGAGCATATGTGCTGACTCTCATAAACACAAGTGAGATGACTTTCTAATGGTAGATCACTGCCAGAAATTCTGTTACAAGAGCTACTTCAGATTCTTATTTTTTCCCATCCCTCTCCCCTCTTTTCAACCCCTCAAAAATAAGAATGAAGATATATCAAATATAGGTGCAAATTCTCAATGAAGAATATGATCATAATAAAGCAGAAACATCAATAAACTCATTTTTTTAAAAAAGAGCAGTGAGTAACCTAAAAAAAAAAAACTAAAGTGAACCAATAAACTCATTAAAAAAAAAGTGTGTAACCTTAGAAAAAAACACTCCAGAAATATCTTTTAGAAAAAGTTATTACTAGCAATATAGTTCAGTGACACAGAATGCACTGAAAACCTTCTTATCCATGTGACAGACTCACACTGATCCACAAACACAGTTCAGAAGAGAATGATGATAGTGTTCAAGTCAGCAGATACAGTGGCTGCATTCAAAGCCACACTAGATAGCTATTTCTCAGTCTCAAGGGGATGAAGAAATTGGGGGAGGGGGAGGGAGGGGAATGAGAAAAGACTTATATTCTATACATGTACCAATCGCCATGAGGAATGTGTTAATTAGATACCACAAGCATAATCTAACAAAAAATAGAAATTGAAAAGGGTAAAGCCATAAAGATCTAAACCAGAATTATGGGTGTGATCAGTGAACGCTGGGATTTTTAATATGTTCCAAGCATTAGCAGAAAATTTTGAGAGACTGAGCAGAGTCCCCCTTTCTCCAGCTGCTGCATGATCTCAACTTTTCAAACAGCTGGAAGGGGATTCACCATGGAAGAATACCAAGGAAGCCACATAGGAGTTGTTCAGAGACAATCGACTAAAACACAGCAGGTAATCAGAAGAGAGGGAGGGACATACATCCTGATGACAGAACCAATGTGAAATCAGAGGCTGACAGGTCCAGCAAAGCACAGGCATGGGGCATTGTGAAATGGTAAGGCAGCTGACATGGCTGCCTACAGGACCTCTGCCTAAGCATGGAGGAGGAAGCACCATGAGCTGTTCTTTAACATGCCAGGTGAATAGACTTGGTCTGTGTGAGAAGAGGACCAGCTGACTGAGATCACAAACAACAATGGCCTTAGAAGTATGTTTAAGATAACGTCAGATCTCCATATGCTCTGGATTAAAGTCAGAGTGTAATATTCTGAGGTTGCTGCAAAAACATCCAAAAGCTAGCTTCTATTTTCAGCATCTCATCTTTGTGAAACAGAGTTTTCTGCAGTGACAGCAACCAAAACAATTACAGAGTAGACTGGGCATAAGCAACACTTTTCCCCTCACCCCAGGTAGGGCCATTGAGTTTCAGAAAACAAGCTCAAGATTCCTGCTGAGTTTGTATTATAAATTGCATAATGATTTCATTATATACTACAATATGATAATATATATAAGATGCATAGTAAATGTGGTGCACTGAAATCATCCCCTATACCAGGTCCTTAGAAAACTCGGGAGGCAAAGGTAGAGGATTGCTGTGATGAGTTTGAGGCTGAGCTCAGAGCCAGCCTGAACTACAAAGTGAGACCCTGTCTCAAAAAACCTAAAAAAAAGAAAACTTGTTTTCCATGAAACTGGCACCTGGTACCAATAGGTTAAGAAGTCCTGCACTCTAAGGTCATATAGACAAAAGAATATTTTAGAAATCACTGACTACCACACAAACAGCAAGAGAATGGTTTGAATTCTTTAAGGAATGACTTAGTTATATATCTATATGAAGAATCCTGGGAGTCATTTTTTTCTAATTGTCATTCTGATGGTCTTAAGCAAAGATATTTAACAGGCATGTAATTCTTTGATTTAAACTGAATTTAATTAACTTTCCAAGGGCATGATACAGATTAAAAGAGCTGTGTGTGTTTAGACTTATTTTTATCACTGTTTGTGAACAGCCCTCAGTGGTCTCCCTGGGTTAGGATTTTAGATGTTATGGTGTTTACTTGCAAAAATCAACTCGAAGATATTTTGCAAGTGCACAAAAATCTTAAACATTTTGTATTTTCTCAATGGAATCATGACAATTTATCTTTTTCACCCTTGTATGAAAATCATCATGATTTGCAATTTTCTCCTATCAGTCACTTTATTTCCTATTAATTTGAAGAGTCGAAGAAAAGCTCTTGGATATTTTAGATATGGCTAGGTCTCTCATCTTGTGTCTTCTGAAGAAGACCATGACAACCCATTTGTTTCACAAAATGAGTCATTTGAATGAATCGGTCACTGTTAAAGTACTGCCTCTTTTAACAAGAAGCGCCTCCTGCTTAAGCGTCCACATTTGGCCATGTGTTTCCTTCTGAAAGCTTGATTACTACTTGGATAGTGGTGTGCAAGAAAGCTGAAGTAAATTCTCACACTGGCCACCCAGAATTGGGCCAAAATTCCAACATGAGGAGCACAGTCCCATACAAGACTGCACCCCACATCAGAATTTATGCCAGCTCAGAAGCGGACCTGAAGATGTCCAATAGGTTAGAAAATGCAGGCTGATGTCATCTCAGCCTTCATGTGATATCTGTCTCATTCATTATCTTAAGACTTCCAGTCAGATCCCTGCTGAGCTCCACATAGGCAAATTAATCATTTAAGAAATGTTTCTCTAAATGCTAGCGATACAAAGTTTATTGTCCCCAAATGGACCTCCTCTATCTCACTTCTCTTCAAGACCATGGATATCAAAAGTAACTGAAGTAATTTTCAAGATTTAGAGGGGTATTCAATGGCTCATTTTTACAGCTGCCACATTTGACACTCCCTGCATGACACCTGGGAGTCTCCAGTTGTTCTGAACACGACGTCACCTGAGCTTGCAGGGAAAGCAGAGCCCCAGAAACCACTCCTGAGCCAGGTCAGCCGGAGAAGAAGCAGTCACCCATGATAAAATCTCACAGGGATGAAATCCCCTTGAGCAATGGGGGCTCCTCTACAATCTCTCAGACCAGCCCTGAGGAGCAGAACAAGCAGATCACAGCTCCCTCTGGGGTACCTGCACCTGCCATGTTTGCAAACCACCTAAAGGGGCAATCTCCTAGCCTTAACCTTCATTTATTTTTTTCTGTACACTTCAAGGTTTCTGTCAGCCCACCCCCCAGTTTGGTGGTAAAAAGAAAGAAATGGAAGCTAAAGTTATGTATATTAGCAGGGTAGGGGTTGAAAGGAGAGCAGGGGAATGGGAAAAAATAAGAATCAAGATATTTCATGTACAGGTACAAATTCTCAATGAGGAATATGATTATAAGGTGCTCCTAAAATGCACAGATAAACTGAATAAAGGGGGGAAAAAAGAAAACAGACTTTACAGCTCTTTATCTGTCTCCCAGCAGCCACTGCTGAGGAACACGCCCTCCCTGCCCTTCCCCTCAGTGCCTCTGTCCATACTGTGCACTGTCACACACCTGTGGGTCTGAAGCGGGTGTGTCTTCTCATTGCAGACTACAGTGCCAGCTTCAAGGGTGAGGCACCCCAGACCTCACTCTGTTGGCTGCTCCCTGTGCCTGGTTCTGATTTGTATCCCTTCCTGGCAATAAAACTGTAATCACAAGCACAATATTTCCCTGAGCTCCACAGATGTGAGGGGACAAACTGCAGCAGCCTGGGAACCTCTGAATTTGCGGTTGGCACTTATACCTGACATTTGAGATGAAGGACCCCAGCTCCCAGGGTCTGTGGGCAGAAGCCCCCACAGATGTGGGTCATCTGCTGCTCCCTAAATGCCAATCAAAGAGATGCATTCATTTCTGAACTGGAAAAAACATGAAGCATTCTGCTGTGTAATCCTTAAATATATTAAGATACAGGATATAGATTGTTATAATTATTGTTATCTATACGTGTAAGATAAAATCATATACAGATATATGTTTATATATTATAGATAGATAGATAGATAGATAGATAGATATGTTTATATATTTCATATGTATAAAGTTCCTGAGGGAAAAAAATTAAATAGCTAATTGGATAATAAAAATTTTACATACTGACATGTAGTTGTAGCTTATAAGAGTCTATTGGAACTGGTATGTGTCAAAATGTATGAAGATATTCAAACCACATACTAACTTTCAAACTCTTTAAATTTCCTAAAATCCTCTTCTTTTGCTCCTTTTAACCCTTTTCCTATATTTATGCACTGGTTTATTCACTTTATTGGC
>PVIR01015944.1:0-37397 GCA_004026965.1 Petromus typicus
AAAAAATGAATGGATTCAATTTTCTAAATTTTCTATAAAATTTTATATTACTACTAGAAAATAATAAATTTCTCATGTGAGCTAATATCTTTCTGAAATACTTTGCTTTAAGCACCAAGGAACAGTCAAGACAAATTAATATTTGGATTCTTTCCAACAGTTTCTCCTTTAGCATGCACTTACGTTCTTTGCAGAGTCAGAAACTTTCTAACTTGTAATACTCACTTCCTTGTCACTTTTCTGATGGCGGCTCTTTTCTTTAAAGAACCTCTGTTTTTATTAATATATGGTGGTGTTGGACTCCAAGATGTGATGGCACAGACATCTTGGGTGCTACCGCATTTGTTCTCCATGATGTCGTTCAGAGATGCAGCATCTTCTTTGTGCAAAGATTAGGGAGCGTAGGGCCCACTGTGGTTAAAGTGAGCAAGAAGAGGCAAGAGAGCGTGTGGGAGCAGAGCGCAGGGTTAGACAGACTGGCTGTAGAAGGCCAGGCCGCTTCTGCTCACAGGCTGTTGGCTAGAATTCAGTTACAGGCATCATGTTTGGGGGACCGCAACTCAACTGTCCGTGGGATTTGGACATGTAAGCTAGCTGTGTGCTGATGAAGAAAGAAGAAAATGGAGGAGACGCAGCTGAGAAAGGATTTCAGTGCATGTGGAGTCTTTCTGTTCAGTTTCTTCATGACTTTGTCTATTTTGAAGTAGGATTTCTCAGTAAAGGTACACATTTATACATAGAGTTTCTTATTTTTAAAACAATTTGCTTCCCTCCCTCACTCCCTCCCTCTCTCCCTCCCTCTTTTTTTTCTCTTTCTCTTGCTCTTTTCTCTTCTCCCTTATTTTCAGAAATACTACATCTTCAAAGTACTTTGCTAAACTCTGGACTATATTGGTGATCAAAATGCAGTCTCCACTGCCATCGTGACCATAATTTTTGTTTCCTATTATTCACTTAATATTTTACCTGGATTTATAGGAAATAATATTACCTGATAATTTTGAAAATGAAAGCTGCCATTCAGAATAGTTGCAAGTAATAAATTAATAATATTCATGGAAAACTCATAAGAAAAAATGAGACTCTTCCTATTTGTTACTACTGATTGCTTTCAGAAATAAATTATTCCATAATTGTTGCCAAACAGAAAGAACAACATTTATTTCAAGTCTTTCCCCAAATCCCACCAAAATCCAAAACAAAAAAATGATTTAACTGAAGGACATCTAATTTCCTAAGTATGTTTTTGATTTTGTTGTGCATATTTGTACATTAACTCAGTGTCAGTATTTTTCATCGCTGTTGTTTCAGTGTATACAACAACCCAGACTAGCTTTCTGGCAGCTGATGATGCGGTTTGGGGCTTGGTTTTGTACCACCTCTTAATTAGATGAAACAACATACTACTTATAACTTAGTTGCATGTGTAAAATGAAGAACTGACAGCATTCTTTTAAGAAAATCACGGTGCACTAACAGCAATTCTAGGTAACATGGCATCCTAATTTTTTTTCTTGGAATTTGTATATCAATTCTTGTCTGATTCCGAGTATAAGCTATACTTCTTGTTAGTTTATTCATTTACTAAATAGACATCTAGGGAGTTCTCACTTTGTGTTAGGCATTCATATGAGGGACTTATAATATGTAGTTTATATTTAGTTTCTGTGTGAAGAGTTCATGGCCTAATAAGTAAGACAGACATATAAACTAGTGTATAAAGAGCTTTAAGGGTGAAAAGACCTTGACTTACATTTTTAGGTCCTGCTTAGGGCTTCAAAGGAATTCTGAAGGATAGATAGGATTTGATAAAGAAAAGAAGATAAAGATACATAGAACTGAAGGTGATGGCATCGCGAAGATGAAGATAATGGTCATGTGGAGAATTGAGTCACTGGGTTTGACTGGAGATTAGAATTAGTATCTTTTATAGGTCCTGGTGAGAAATGGCGCTGGTAGGATTATAACATTCGCTTACTGAATGATTTTATGTTCCATATACTGTATATGTATTATATAACTATTTAATTTTTAAGTAGTAAAATTATTTTTGGAGAAGTTTTAGGTACCCCACAAATATAGATCAAAAAGTACAGAGAGTTTCCATATACTGCCAGTGTACAGCCTCCTCCACTGTCAGTATTCCGCACAAGGCACTACATTTGTTATAACTGATGGACATATATTGAGAAATCATGGTCACCCAAAGTCCATAGTTTACATTAGGGTTCATTCTTGCTGGTGTGACTTAGAACTTTTAAAAGTCACCTGTGTCTCCTGCTCTAGTACCCTTTGGGTTTTGCCTTTTCATTGCTTCCTTCCTGTCAAGCCCTAGCAAAAACTGATCTTACTCTTGCGATAATTTTGCCTTTTCTGAACTCTGAGACAGTTACAACCATACAGTATGTAGCTTTTTTAGAATGGTTTTATTCACTTGCTAATATGCATTTCAGTTTACTCCATGGCTTGTCAGCTTGTTGATTTTTAGCACTTGGTAAAATTCCATTGTCTGGAACTACCATAGTTTATCCATTAACCTACAGTGGGCATCTTTGTTTGCTTCAAATTTTGGCAGTTATGAACAAAGCTGCTATAAATAGCCATGTGCAGTTTTTGATGTGAGCCAAAGTTTTAACTCATTAAACTAATGTGTTATACATTGTATATATACAAAGAAAGCACGATTTCTGGGTCACATGGTGAGACTGCTCCAGAGTGATTATACAGTTTTCCATTTCTACCAGCAAAACATGAATGTTGTTGCCCTCCCTTTTCTCACCAAGATTTGGAATTGTCATTTTTATACAATAGCCCCCCCCTTATAGGTGCACTGTGATGTCTCATGGTTGTTTTAGTCTCTGTTTCCTAATGACATGCAGTGCTGAACATCTTTCCACATGTTTACTTGTATTCTGCTTGTCTTCTTTGGTGAGGTATTTGTTCAGATGCTTTTCCAATTTTAAAACTGAATTGCTTATTTTCTTACTGCTGTAAGAGCTCTGTGTATATTTTGGATAACGGTTCTTTATCAGATGCCTGTGTGTGCTGCAGAGTTTCCTCCTGTCTGTGACTTTTCTCACTTTTTGATACAATTCTTTCTGAGCAGGACTTTTGATATGTGCCTGAAATTAATAAAGTGATTCCCACTTTTTCATTAGCATTAACAGGTTACATTTTTCTTAATCATTTAATTTTAACTTATATGCATTTTTATATCCATAGACCTATATTTAGATTGAATTTCTGTCTGTAATATAGAATTGGGTTGTTTTAGTGGGTCTTGCTTTTCTGCTTCTACGTTCCTGCTCTGATAAATTGTGACTCTTGTATTCACCTATCCCTCTAACACTGGGAACATTCTGCTCAGCGATCTCATATCTCTGAAAGATCCACGAAGGGCCGTTGATTTTTTTTTTTTTTAGTTTATTCAGTTTGTTATATGTTCTGAGGATGAGTCAGTTGCATCCAAGCTCCTTACTTTGCAGGCTGAGGTCTCTTATTCAATTTTAAATCATATGCCTGTTATTTTTTTCCTATTCCTTGATACATTACAGAGAACGTATAACAGCTTATCCTTCAGTCTTTGTAGAGTTAAAGGGATGATGTCAGTAATTTTTCTAGGACAGTATATGTACACTGAGATGGGTGTTTGCTTCCTTACAGTTTCCTACTGATAAGATTATGCAAGCCACAAACAACTGATCCTTGGCTGGTGTGGTTAACCTGTGCGCTACGTAAATAGCAGATTTTTTAAGTGCTTTGCATGTCTTTTCAAGGTCTTCATCAGGACTCTTTCATACTCCCCAAAGAGTGGCTATTCTGTACTGAAAGGAAAAAAAAACACAATTACCATAAATTTTATTATCTCTTAATTTTCCTTTTAGTAGGGAAGAATGGCATTAAATTGTTCTATATTTATTAATGTACATACTCTCTTTTCAATCTGGAAGTTATTACTTGTCCCAAAATTCTGGATTTAAAAAGAGACATCTTGTCAAACTTTTAGTTCTATAGATTAAAAGGTTAAGGTCATCTGACTAAATTCTCTAGTAACTGCACGGCTTATTATGGACAGAACCTAGGAGGACAGATAAATAGAGTAATTGACAGTAACATTAGGTTGCTGGGTTTGAACACCAGCTTCATGCCATATAGGCTGTGACCTTTTGGACCAGTATAGTTTTCTTCGATAACTCACATTTCTCTCCATCTGTATAACTGGGAAAATAATAGTACTTATCTCATATGGTGTTTACTTTGTGTCCTCAATGAAGCTGGCACATAATCAGGGTTGTTTTATCCAGGTCTTTGGGTTTCCTGGGGATTGGTGCTAAGACCTTTGAATTGTCTTCTGATGATGGCTTTTTAAAATGCATCTATGCAAGTATTGAGTTTGCCTGTAAGAGTTCATTGATTATTTTAAGCTACCTATTTGTGAAAAAGAAAATAGCCCTCCTGGCCACTTGTGGTACACCACTAAGTGTGAACTTAGCTATATTTTCAGAAATAAGAGAGTAATAATGAAAATATGCTTACAATTAACTTCTGTTTTTCTTTTGTTCCTTTATTGAGTTTATTAGATATAATTATCATCATATTCTCTATTGAGAATTTGTACCTGTACATGACGTGTCTTGATTCTCATTTTTCCTATTCCTCTGTCTTCCCTACAACCTGTGCCCTCTTATATACATAAGCTTTGTTTCCATTATTTTGTTTTACCATCAAATTTTTTCTTACCCTTCTTTATCATCTCTACTCACCTTTCCCTTTAAACATTTTCTTCCTATTTCACAATATCTATCATGCCTTCTGGACCTCATTTTGTTAAAGCTGTATCTATGTATGCTCTATATGGGCCATATATGTATTAGACATTTTATATATATATATATAGTCAGTTTCAAATTCTTTTCATAGAGATTCAGTCCCTCACTCATCCATCTTAACTCCTGATCACTGCTTTTTAGAAGTAGCTATTGTTAACTCTTTTAATGTTACTGGATTTTTGGTTTACTGCTGGAAATTCTGATACAAACAGTGATTTCTAATACTTTTTATTGATCTTTTGCCTGTTAGTGTTTTGAAACTGTAACAGTAAGAGTGTGTGTGTGTGTGTGTGTGTGTGTGTTCCATTTCATGTGGTGCACTCACTGAGTCCATTCAGTTTCCAATGTCTTACCTTTACTTTGTAGGACATTTCTTTAATAGTCTGTCTCTGCCTCCTATTTGTTTCTCTCTCATCTTTTCCTTGTGCATTGCCAGTTATTTAAATACGGGATCTTCATGGTCGTTTCTCAGTTTTAAACATGTTTCTCCTTTTCTATTATTTACCTCTTTTTCTGGTGTCCTCCTTAACTTCATTTCCCAGCTAATCTACTAATACTTTCACTTCTTCTATTTTAAAATATTAGGATTTGGGGTGTCTGAATGTGCTTTATGGCTTTCTGTTTCTGTTCCATAAGTGCGATGACTTTTCCTTTTTCTTGAAGGATATTATTAAATAATGATTTTCTTTTGTATTTTTCAGTATCTTTACTTTCTGGTATTTTCCAGTGTTTATTTTGGTCTCAGAAAAACTCTGTGGCTGTCACTTGTAATTTCAGATAAAGAATGCACAGGGGGTCGTGTAATCAAAGACACCAGGGGGATGTGCTCTCTGGGGAGCAGACCGCACAGCGAGGCAATTTATTGGATTATTTTTTATTGAAATCTTTATTGGTACATTACATATACACACATCATGATTGCAGTCCACAATGGGAATTTGTACCAGTATAAGACACAACTTAATTCTTATTTTTTTTCCCATAGCCCTACCCACCCTACCACCCCCCATATACATAAATTTTTTTTTTGTTATAATCTCATTATTTTCCCCCTTCACCCTATTACACTTTGAGTATTTTCTATTTCACAATATATAACATACAATTCTAGAACTCATTTACATCTTTATTTTCTCATACCAGAGAAAAGATGTGATATTTACCTATCTGTGACCTATTTATTTCACTTATGAGGATGTCCTCAAGGTATATCCATTTAAGTAGAAATGATTCCAACTTATCATTTTTTATGGCAGAGTAATACTCCATTCTGTAGAAGAACCACAGCTTTTTTATCCAGTCTCCAGTTGATGGACACTTGGGTTGTTTTCAAGATGTAGCAATCACAAACTGAGCTGCTATAAACATGGGTGCACATATGTCACTGTGATATGAGTCTTTTAATTCTTTTGTGTATATACCTAGCAGAGCAATGGCTGGATCAAATGGGACCTCCAATCCTAGCTTTTTGAGGAATCTCCAAACTGATCTCCACAGGGGTTGTATGAGTCTACATTCCCACCAACAGTGGAGAAGGGTTCCTTCTTTTCTGCAGCCTCGCCAACATTTGTTGCTGGCTAATTCTGAAATGGCAGCCATTCTTTGTGGAGTGAGATGAAATCTCAGTGTTGTGTTCATCTGCCTCTCTCATATGACTAATGATGTTGAGAATTTCTTCATATGCTTCTTAGCTGCTCTTACTTCTTCCTTTGAAAAAATATCTGTTCATTTCAGATGTCCATTTTTGAATTACCACAAAAGACCTAGGATAGCAAAAGCAATTC
Organism: Petromus typicus; assembly: GCA_004026965.1. Taxonomy (NCBI): domain Eukaryota; kingdom Metazoa; phylum Chordata; class Mammalia; order Rodentia; family Petromuridae; genus Petromus; species Petromus typicus. The sequence goes on from PVIR01015944.1 coordinate 6,614, forward strand.
TAAGCAACAGGGACATGGTGGGGGGTATTACAACTCCGAACCTCAAACTACACTAGAAAGCCACTGTGATAAAAACTGCATCATACTGGCAAAGTAACAGACCTGAGGATCAATGGAGTAGACTAGAAGATCCAGAAACTACTCCAGATACACTGAGCCACCTTATCTTTGACAAAGGAGCCAAAAATCCTCAAGGAAGGAAAGATAATCTTTTTAACAAATGGTGCTGGAAAAACTGTGCTTTAACTTGCCAAAAACTAAACCTAGACCTAGTTCTTTCACCATGTACCAAGCTAAAATCAAAGTGGATAATAGACCTAAATATTAAAACAGATACTCTAAACCTGCTGCAAAACAGGCTAGGTAAAACTCTTGAAGACATTGGCTTAGGGAAAGACTTCTTGAAGAAAACCTCTATAGCATAAGAATTTGCAGAAGAAATTAGCAAATGGGACCTCATTCTTTTAAAAAGCTTCTGCACAGCAAAGGAAACTACCAACAGAGCAAAAAGGCAACCAATAATGTGGGAAAAAATCTTTACCACCTGTTCCTCAGACAAAGGGTTACTATCTAGAATATATAAAGAGCTCAAGAAAATCAGCCCACCCAAATTTAAAGACCCAATTCAAAAATGGATTTTTTTTTTGAGACAGGGTCTTGCTTTGTAGTTCAGGCTGGTCCCCAAACTCCCTACATAGGCCAGGTGAGCCATGAATTCACAGAAATCCTCCTACCTCTGCCACCCGAGTGCTGGGATTACAGGTGTGAGCCACCATGCCTGGCATTGTGGTGTATGTGGTTACTGGGAATCAAACTCTGGACCGTGGGCTTGCCAGACAGACACCAGAACCACTGAGTTAAATTCTCGGCCCAATTTACTAGATTCTTAAAATTCAGGTTCCTTGTTCAGCATCTATATTTTTCTCTCAAAATGGTGAATCTCCATATACAAGGTTCCTACTATATTTTGCTTGGAAGAGGTAGAAGGATAGTGAGGAGCTAACTGTCTGCCAGCAAGTTCTTTATTAGTCAGAGCAGGGAACCAGACTCAAGGGAAAAACATATTACTGTTCGGTGTGTTGAAACTCACTTAATGAGCCTCTTGCCAGGCCTGACCTCTGAGGGCTGCATGCCCTTAACTCCAGAGTTTCTCTAGCTTGCTCTTTCCAAAAACATGAACCTACACATTCCTGCCAGGATGGACCAAGAGTAATGTCTCGTTGTATTAGCGAAGAAAATCTAATTGTTTTTGTTCTCACCCTCAGCTGTCCCCATCCCCTCTGCTACATTCACGGCTATTACATGCAGGGTCAGAATCTCTCTGGGATTTAATAGAAATTACCTCACTTCCAGGCTTCTAATACTATTGATTAAAAAAATCCAATAAATTGCCTCGCTGTGAGATCTGCCCCTCAGTTTTCTTGAATTCAGTTCTGTACTTCTTTAATCTGTTACCCTGCATCTCTCTGGGATTCCATCTTCAGTCTTTTTTCCTGTAGCTCTCCCTCAGTTTTGACTTATTTGGTTTAAGTCTTGTGATTGGTTGGTTTGTTTGCACCGTGAGAAGCATTGTGGGATCTGGGCTGAGTGGGTTCATCACCTCTATATGACTGTATAATTTAGGCCAAGTTAATCTCTCTGTGCCTTTGTTTCTTCTTCAAAAATTTGCAGCACGGTGGTGGTGGGGATTTAGTTCAGAGGTTCTGGTGCCTGCCTTGTAAGTGCAAGAGCCCAGGTTGATCCCCAGTAACCACATACAACAATGCTGGGTGTGGAGACTCATGCCCAACTAGCAATCAGAACCACATACCACAGTGCTGGGTGTGGTGACTCAGGCCTGCAATCCCAGCACTTGGGAGGCAGAAGCAGAAGGATTGCTGTGAGTTTGAGGCTGAGCCCAGGGCCAGCCTGAACTACAAAAGCAAGAGCCTCTCTAACAACAAAAAAAAAAGAATTGCAGCTGGGTTATTTTGTAGGATCAGAGGATTTGAGACATACAAATCATTTAAAACCATAGCTAGCTTAATATGTATTACTGTTTTGAGTAGTTTCAGACAACAAATAACTTCAGACAGTAGATTTATGTTCAAGTAACTATATTTAACCGAATATCCAAGAACTACTTAATGGTATGAGTTTCTGAGCAAATGTGTCAATTTCAGGAACAATAGGAAGGACAAAAAAGTGGATTCAATATGCTTCATAAGATGTCTAGGTTCTGATGCCATTTGCTTTCTAGGCGGAACCTGAGTGTACAGTCTCTGAACCCTGGTTTTTCAGATGAGGAAAATTGAGAGCTAGAGTGTTAAGTGACCTTCAGCTTCACAGTTCCTACTTCAGTCTTTTTTTAAATTAAATCATATTTCATGTTCTAAGAAACAGCAAATATTGAGACTTGTACACTCATTTTTGATGACAGCACTATCCCATAACTGATTTATATGCTGGTTCATTTGAAGTCCTCAGAACTGAATCAGTGATAATCCTTGGTCTACAACACATTGTAATCTTTGGTCCTTACCTGGCCTACTTATTTGTTTATTTGCTTTTAATAATATAATGTACAAAAATAAAGCATCTATATTAAATGGAGTGCTTGGGAGGAAAGTTAAAATGAAAGTTAGTTTCCGTTCATGTAGGGTTCAAAAACGGGCCTATAATTCATGTGCAGCGTAATGCCTTTGTTTCATGACACTGCATACATATGACAGCTGTCCTAGTAGGACAGAGCCTGAGGGACTGGAAACATTCTTATTGCCCAAGACATTATAGCCATCATAACACTGTAGTGTACTGGGTTTTGAGGATCCGGATGTAAATGAACTTACTGCAGGTTGGTTATGTAGCACCTATAATTATGTATGATACATAATACTAGTAGTAATAAATGGCTGTTAGTGGTTTGTTTGTTAATTATTTTTGCAGTGCTAGGGATTGTACCCACAAGCACTGTACCACTGAGCTATATTCCCAACCCCATTAAATTAAAAAAAAATTTAATATTCAAATCTTTATTGGTACATTATATATACACATTATGATCACACTCCACATTGAGAATTTGTACCAATATATTGCCCTAGCTGTCTTCTAACTTGCAATCCTCCTGTCTCTGCCTTTGAAGCAGCAGGATTACAAGTGAGTGTTACTGTGCCCAGCCTATACTGTAAGTTGCAGGTTTGCTTTTGAGTGTGCTTCTTCTATTTATATAAAAAATTGACTATAAAACAATATGCCACCTCACACTGGCAGCAGCCTCCTAAGTCTTGTGTTTGCTGCATCTCTTTCTTCAAGAGACCATGTTGAGAGATTGATTGACACCATTTCGCTTTTCTCAAGTGCACGTGATGATGTTTGCATTAGGGTGAAATCCACTAGCAATGTACTTCTCCAAACATGTTTGTGGCAAAGCGAGTGTGAATGTATTTAAAGTATTTTTGTGGTACAGTTATTTGTTTTTCACTCTTGGATGGAAAGTTACCTTATGGATCAGTGATTTTGCAGCTGTGTTTCTCATGTAGAAATCCCCCTGACCTGCATGGCAGTGGATTAGAAGCAAAATAAGATAGAGAGGAGCAGGAGAAGTACTAGGAATAGGAGCTTTACATTCACCATAAAGTGTATAACCTCTGAATGTTGTTAGTTTCCTGCAAATGTTGCAATGCTGTGCCTGTTTGTGGTGCAGGTCTGAGAACCATTGGAGTGATCACCAAGTTGGATCTCATGGATGAAGGAACGGATGCCAGGGATGTTCTAGAGAATAAACTGCTGCCTCTTCGCAGGGGTAACGTACTGTGCTCTATACAGAATTTTCTTGGATAATATGGCAGAGAAACACCTGGCAAGCCACCAGGAATCTTGGTTTTAATGCATCCTCTGTTGTGAGGAATGAATTTATTAGCTATCTTCAAATGGAATGGCACAATATTCCCAAATGTTGTGTTAAAAATGATCTAAAAAGAGAACAATTTTTAAAATAACAGAAATTAAAAAAAAACAGGAAAAGGAAGGGGTTTGAAGGGAGATTATAAATATTCATCATAAGCTTCATGAATACATACCATTCTGTTTTAAATGTGATAATTACTTGCCTGCTATATGGCACAACTAGTAAGTGACATACTTCCTTAAAGTGCTTAAAGCTTTTCAAGGCGAATAATATTATTTTGTTAATGCCAAAATATTATCATTAGCCAAGTCAGCAGCCTTTTAAAAATACTGATGTCTCAGATTACGCTTTATGAAATGATCCTTTCTTCATGCTTTAAAACTAATCTTGACTTTTTTGTTTTTTTACATGGTCTCTGCAAGAGCTTTGAAGTTTCTCTGGAAAGAGTGACAGAGGGTATGCAAAACCCTTGTGTTTTGTTTCAGGTTATGTGGGGGTAGTGAACAGAAGCCAGAAGGACATAGATGGCAAGAAGGACATTAAGGCAGCCATGCTGGCAGAAAGGAAGTTCTTCCTTTCCCATCCAGCATACAGACATATTGCTGATCGTATGGGCACCCCTCACCTTCAGAAGGTCCTCAATCAGGTAAAAACATTTTAAGCAGTAATAACAGTTATGAAATCTGTTTACTACTGGAATTCATCTTTATTTAACATTGATACTTCCAAAATTTACATAAATTTAGATTTCTGTGCAGCTGAAGTGATAATTTTTAAAACAATATGAATACTTAGATTTACACCAGTATTACTCTTTTTAACAGACTTTAATATTTTTTACTTTATATTTTACTTTAATATTTTTCACTTTAATATTTTTTAGGACAGGGCTCAACACAGAAATATATACTTCTATAGCACCAGTGAATAGGGACATACATTTGAATATACATTCACAATGTGGCGTTATATTAAAAATTTAATGTGTGTAACTCTGAAAATTTGATCTCCTGGGATTTGTTTTTGAGATGTCAAACTGTAATGGTTATGTCAAACTTTCTGTTATCAATTTTTTATGGTTTTATTTCAGACTGATTTGTTTTTTAAATTCTTCAAAAGAACAAATCCTGCCCGATAAAGTAACCATGGATTTCCACTAATCTAAAATAACTCATTTCCTTAAAATAAATAGAATTGGAATTGACCTTTTCTAATCCCCTCCTTGCATCGTACACAATTTTTCCACAATATTTTCAATGCAATCATTTGGTGACACATATTCCTTTCCTGTTTGGAGTTAAGTGACGTGACAGGGTAATTGTCACTGAGCTCAGGGCCCTTTTCCTCAGTATTCATTACGGTTGACTTTATATGATGAGCAGGTTTCCTTATAAATTATAAGCTGTGCTTTAATGTCTGTCTTTAAGATAGTCAGTCAATCAGACAGTTATTAGACATTCTGATGTAAAACTTTGAAGGTACCAGGAGCGGCTGTCACAATAAAAAATATTACCTTTGAATCATTTAGGCCAAACAATTAGAGAAGTTTCAGAAAATAAACCTTAGTGGTATATTTCTATTTTGAGTATAGTAGAAGCTACTCTAAAGTTTGTACTTTTAAAATTGAGGATATGATGTATTACTCTAATATGATGACTTCGACTCGTCCAAGAGGATACTCAGAAGAGGCATAGGAAGGTCAGATGAAATTTCTATTTTTAATTTTGAAGACCCTTCATATTGTTTTCCACAGTGGTTCTACAGTTTACATTCCCCAAAGCAATGTAGAAGGGTACCTTTAAGGTAAGAGAAAAGAGTATTTCCAAGCTATGAGGCAGCGCTTGATTGTATCATTTTAAAAATATGAAATATTTTAGAGCTGTAGCACCAGTTTGCCATCCAAGAAGCATAATATACTATAAATGTAGTCAAGACTCATAAAGTTCTTTTTAGATTTCTTCATGAGCACCTGTATTGGTCTAGGAAAAGTACAAATAACCCCAAAAAAATCTTAGCGGAAAATCACTAATTTGATTAGAAAGATAAATGCAAAATAAATAAATAAAATCAGGTTTTGAATATCATAAAATAGGAAGAAATGATTGACTATTGACTGTTGATTATTACAGGCAATCTCCAGGTTATGACATTGTTGGTCTGTGGTTAAATGGAAATTGTAAGAGTTTTGTAAGAAGGACTTGTCCTTTCCTGAGTGATCACTATTGTTTCAGGGGTGTCTGTACTATGTTTTAACTAGGAAAACTCTTTGTGCTGATTGTTTGTGTACCAGTGCCTCTAACCCTAAAGGAAAATTTTTGTGGAAAAATTAGAAAAAGTCCTGATATTTTGGGGGAAATGAAAGAAATGCCATTATGCCTGGAAGGCAGAGAAACAGGGGATGAGTGTAAGAGATGAAGACGGAGTTGTAGACAGAGGCTGGTTCCTGTAATGTCTGTGGGCCAAGAAAAGGATTAGTAGCAGTGAATCACTTATGAGATCTGAGGAGATGGGTGGATAACGTGATCACATCATGTTTTATATAGTAGGGTGCACTAGCATTTGGGGTGTACATACTTATGACTGTCATTTTCTCTTGAATTGTTTCTTTTACAAGGCTGCAGTGACCTTCTTTGCATCTCTTAATTAGTTTTGGCCTGAAATCTATTTTTTCTGCAAATAAGATAGCCACTTTTGCTTTCCTGTGGGTTACTATCACATGGAGAATTATTTTTCATCCTGTTACTTTCAGTGTACAGATTTCTCTTTGAATTAAGTGTATTTCTTATATACATTATATTGTTGGATCTTGCTTCTTAATCCATTTTTCCAGTCTATTTCTTTTGATTGGTGAATTAAGACCATTCACATTGATGGTTATAACTATATGCATTTATATATCTTTGTCATGAATTTTTGTTTTGATTCTCTTATTTTTCCCCCTTTCCATTTAATATCTTGCCTTGCCTAATGGCTTCACTCTGTTGGATCTCATGGAGTTGTGACCTTCATTGTGTTTTTCTAGGATATTGTTTAGAATATTTTGGAGTGCTGATTTGATGTTCATGAATTTTCCGAGGTGTTCTTTGTTTTGGAAGTATCGTATTTCCCATCAATTTTGAAAGATAGTTTTACAGGATACATCAGTCAGGTTGGAAGTTGTTTTCTTTTAGGGCTTGAAATGCTTCATGCCAGGCTCTCTTTGACTTGAGGGTTTATGCTCAAAAGTCTGCTGCACTGTACAAAGAGTACATGGCAGAGAACTGTGTAATTTGGGGTTACATTCAGCTTTGTTCTCAATGAATCAGGTACTGTGATCACTTAGAGATATTTTCATTGTGCTGAGCTCAGGATGCTCTTTGTCTCAGAGAAAGTGCCAAGCACAAGCCAAGCTAGGTAGGGATGTCCATAGCAGAGAGAGCTTCTCTTCCTTGGCCAGGAAGGTTTTAGGTTCATCTCCTTGAAGGCAGAATCCAGTGACCAGCCAAAGTTGTACTGAAACCTAGAGATAGAGCAAAAAGTGATCATTTGGCTGAGTTGCATCAGGCAGAGAGTTAGCTGTTGGGTGTCTGTTGCATCCTTCACCACTTTAGCTCCAGAAGTGTGCTTTTCCCTTTGCTCTCAAAAATATCAGACAGCAACTGTAACTCTTAGCTTTCTTCATTTCTTCCACATTCTTCCATTTAAGACTACTTTCTTCAGGGTAGGAGATTGGATAAACTAAACCATGCTACGGTGTTTTGGGGCAGCTTCATGGTGCATAGCTGCATGGTGATGATAGCTGCATTGGAACAGTGTCTTTTAGAATGTAAGGAGATAAGCCAAGTGAATTATCCAATTTAAGGAATTCTGAGCAGCTCCAGAGAGACGTGAAAATAGATGGTGCTTCTTCTTACTACTTATGTAACTTCCCTAATGATTAGGACAACAATGAAGCCTGACTTTTGTCCATGAGTTAATCTTCACTCTGTTGTATCATTTTGTTTGGTTCTATCTAGCAACTCACCAACCACATTCGAGACACCCTGCCAAACTTCCGGAACAAGCTACAGGGACAATTGTTGTCCATAGAACATGAAGTAGAAGCCTATAAAAACTTCAGACCTGAGGACCCCACCAGGAAGACCAAAGCTCTGCTGCAGTAGGTTACCTTTATTTTCCTCTATACCCTTTAAACCAATTTTTCTAGTTTGCTTTTGCCATAGCCTGTTTGTCAGATTGTTTGCTAGGCTCGATAGCAGGCAGTATACGAAGATTCCTTTGTGTTGTACAGGAATCCTTTAATTTTTATGTTGTCTATAGAATGATTTTCTGCTCTTATTTTGCTATTATAAATTTAACTGATTACCTAGTCCCCTGCCTGATTTAATTGTGTTAAATTGGATTTAATCAGTGACTAAAATTCATAGTGATTAGCCAGGTTATTTTTGCTTTTATTCTTAGAAGTAAGATGGATGAAAACCTCATCTGAATTTTATCAATGTTGTTGTAGATAGATGTTCCTTGTCCTCACTATCTTTTTATTTCATTTATTTCATGTGATTTATCTATGTGCCCTTCTCCAGTGACAGAACAGAAAATAAGGACACGTTTACATTTCTTTTTCCTTTTTGGTAATCACCTCAGTGTAGCTATTTAACAGTGTGTATATGAGAACCCCTAATCTTTTACGCCTGTACATCTTGTGTCATCCCTGGATTGATGGATTTCTCCCTGAGGTGTGATAAGGTAGAGTTGTCAGAGTTGCCAGTAGCTTGTGTTTTATCCTTTGATTCCTTTATGGCTCCATAATCCTTCTAAATAACATCTTAAATGAATCATCTTTTATTTCTTCATTTAAAAACAATAAGATCATACTAAGGTAAGAATTTCTCTTAGAGATAACTCTTCTCTACTTCCCCTGGTTTTGGTTAAGCCCTTGTAAAAATTCTTGACGTTTCAGGGAGAAGAAAGCTATTTCTCGTCAGGCCCTAGGTCTTTATCATAACAGTCACTGAAATTGGAATGCAGAGACAGTCTTGCCTGTGTGACTGTGTGGGACTCAGATTACAGAATTTTTCCCAGCTGGATTGTTGACTTGTAAAGGGCTGATTCAGCTTCTCTCTAAGGCCTTGTCTTTTTTGACCTATTTCTTCCCTCTCACCCTCCCTTCTGCTTTCTGTTCTTTTTCTTTCCTCCAGTCTGTTTGTATATTCTACTCATAGTCTGGTCCAAGGACAGCTTCCAAAGATTCAACAGTACGTAAGACTTTTGCCTTCAAGAAATCAGGGTAGACATAGGAGAGATTAGTTGTGTCAGCATCTGGAGAATACTATCTCTGGTAAATGGAAAGTGTCAGGATCCCAAACAAGAAAGCAGTGACAGGTGAAGAGCTGTGTGAATTGACCAAGAAAATGACTCTTGACCTGAGCTGTGGGAAGTTTACCAGGTGGAAGGAGGAGGCTAAGAGCACAGCGTGAACTTTGGTACAGCTGGTTCTTGGCTTATTGCATGGGCCAAGTTATGTGCTGCATAGAGAGGAGAACGTACCCAGAGAGAAGTTCTCTAGATCTTCCATTGTTTCAATGCATATTGATTCTGACATTCTGGGACTTTTAGAAATTATCTTAACAGGAGGAGGTACTGAGGGCTGAACCAAGGCAGTCAGGCGTGAAGGAGAAGTGCCTCTCGTCTGAGGCGTGGAAAGGAGGTAGAGTAAAATTCGGGGTAAAGGAAAACATGGTGTGCAGGGTGCCATGAGCCCCTGCTTGGATTGAGGATACTGTCCATCATGAGGAGAAGGTCAGGGCTGCAAAGGAATTAGTTGGTCTGGCAGTGAGAGAAGTTAAACAGTTCAAGTTTTAGCTGAGCTCCAGGGAGCTGAGAAGAAATAAAACTCATATAGACAGCTGGGCAGGTAGGGCAGTCACTCCCTGAAATTAAGAGCTAGAAGTAAAGGTCTAGAGGGGCTAGTTTCCTAATAACTTTTAAAGCTGTAGCAATCCTTGAAATCACGTGAGATGAACATATAAGACGAAGAAGAGAGACAGAGCCTGCAGTACCCAGAGAGGAAGAGCAGCCCCTGAAGTAGGTGGGGTTCAGCTAGAGGCTGAGAGGCTAGGAAGATGTGATGTCCCAGGAGCAGAAGTGCACGTGACTAATCTACTACACTTTTATTGCATAAATTTAATTGTTTTAAAAATTCAAATCTTTATTGGTACATTATGAATGCACATCATCATCTCATGCAGCACTGAGAGTTTGTACCATAATATAACATGATTTGATTGTCATCCCCCCATGCTGCAACTCCCCACCCTATATACATACATAAGCTTTGTTTCCTTTTTTCTTTATTACTATCACATTCTTCAAGTATTATTTCATAGCTGCAACCAAATGGACAGATTTCTTTTTTGTTGTTGAGCCAAGGTTTCTCTATGTAGTTCAGGCTAGGCTTAAGCTCGCTAGTTTGCCCAGGCTAGCCTTGAACTCATGGCAATCTTCTTACCTCAGCCTCCTGAGTGCTGGGACTACAGATATGAGTCACCATACCTGGCTCAAAATTCACTTAAAGAAAAAAATATTTAAAACATATAAACTAAATGTCTAAAATCTTAACTGTGGCTGTTTCATGTAATGAAATTTAGGGAGCTGAACAAGGTCTGGTGTTAGCTCTACCAGTAGGTGCCACTAAGAACATTCTAAAAGGATTTCAAGGAAGAGCCCTAGAGAAATAAAATGAGGAATGTAGTTTAACTTGAATGAGTTTTTCTTTCATTCCATAGGATGGTTCAGCAATTTGCTGTGGACTTTGAGAAGCGAATTGAAGGATCAGGGGATCAAGTCGATACCCTGGAGCTCTCGGGTGGTGCAAAAATCAATCGCATTTTCCATGAACGCTTTCCTTTTGAAATAGTGAAGGTCTGTATTGAATGTTATTTTTTTCTCTTTCATTCTACTTCATTTTTATATTCTATTTTACAAGTCTCTCAATATAATATGTGAGTGGTGTGGGGCTAGATAGTTCTTGGAACAAAAACTTTGAAATTTGGGTAGTGAAATTCAGGACAGAAATATTTTCATTTCTGATTTTATTTAATGAGATTCAGCATGTCATATTATTTAAAGTAATATTGAGTTTTCTGTAATATTTATCTGTGTCTAATTTATGACATTCTGGGTTCAAGTCATCAATGTAGAGGTCTAATTTGTCTAGTGGGGAAACATAAAAAATAAGCAAACAGACAGCATCAGAGAAAGGATTTCCAATAGAATATGAGGTGAGAGCCAGTGTCAATGGGGAGTTCAGGGAAGTGCTAGCTGAACAAAGGACCCTGAAATCCAGATAGAAAGGGAAGAAGAGTTCAGCCATGTAAAGACAGGGTGGGGAGGTCATTCAAAGAAGGAGGAGCTCCTTTGGGGGGAAGCCTCATGTGACAATGAAGCTAGAAGGTGCAGCATGGGTGTGATGAACAGGAGCACGATGAGTTCAGAGAGGAAGGAGTATCCAATTCACCAAGGGACTTCTAGGTTACAATAAGATGTTGACATTGAACATTGGGCATTTGCACAAAGATTTAAGCATCGATGTGACCTCATTTGATTGATGACCCTACACACTATACCTGCTAATTTGTAATAGGCCAAGAGATAGGAAGGGCAAGGAAAACAGTGAGGCTAGACCAGAAGCGGAATCACTTTCTGCAAGGCCTCAAGCTTCTGTGATCTTGGAAGCTCCCTTGAAGATAAAGAATATAAAATTATAAACACAGTTAGGCCCAAGGGCTGGGAAGAGGTCTTTTGTGTGGGAAAAACTCTGAAATTTAAATTTCTTTAGCTTCCTAGTAAATAAAAATGACCAGATAAGAGAGGATGACAGGAGATGAATGAGATGGGATTTTAGAGGTACATTTTCAGAACTTGTGTGGATATAGGGGCTGGAAAACAGAGATTCTAGATGATTTCCAAGGTTTTGATTTTTACAACTGGGTGGTAGTAGCCAGTAGATGAAAGAAACTGAGGAAAAGATGGTTGGTATGGGAAGTGTCAATCAAGAGTTCTGGTGTGGGGCCGGGGAGTTAGCTCAGTGGTTCCAGCGCTTGTCTTGGAAGCGCAAGGACCTGGGTTCGATCCCCGGTAACCACATACAATACTCTGCATGGAGACTCACGCCCAGCAGCAACCTGTACCACATACCACAGTGCTGGGCGTGGTGGCTCACGCCTGTAATCCCAGCACTTGGGAGGCAGAGGCAGGAGGATTGCTGTGATGTGAGTTGGAGGCTGAGCTCAGGGCCAGCCTGAACCACAAAGCGAGACCCTGTCTCAAAAAAACCTAAAAAAGAAAAAGAGTTCTGGTGTGGGCTCACTAAGTATGAAATGCTCAGTAAGGCTGTTAAGCCATTTTAGTAATTACTCTATATTTACTTCACAAAGAGGAGAATGCTTACGGTGTGGGAAGCAGATGGGTGAATATATAGTGTGCTAAGTAAAGTGATAAACTGCAGCCCAGAGTGCTGTGGAAACATGGCCCGTGGATGTGAATCTCAGGCCATGTGCTCATGGGAGCCAGGCTGCTGGGCTGAGTTTGGAAGGATGGCGGCTTGTAAAGCCCTAAAAGGTAGCGGAGGGACAGGGCAGTTCTGACAGAAAGAGTGAATAGTTAAGGCTCTGAGCTGTTAAGCCGCTAGGTGTTGGGGTTGAGACCTAGGTCAAGTCAATGTCCTAGGAAAGAAATGGAGAGACAGAGGCAGGAGAGGCTGGACCTCAGTGAGTGCAGAGCCCAGTGTTCTCTGGATATACCTTCTAGAGCTGTGCTCCGTGGCACTGTGATACCTTCAAGCAGATTTATGGTGTTTAGTACTTCTAGGAAACGTGTACAGAAATTATCCCATATTGGCTTGATGGAATTTTATTCATTTCCTGTGATAAAGAGGCCTTAACTTCAGATGGTTAAAGGCCAGGGCGAAGGGAGAGCCTCTGTTACTCTCAGGACAGCTGTACTGCTGTTGCACATCAGGTAACGCCAACATTTATGCATTCACTTGCATCCTCAGATTTACCATATTCAGTAAAGAAGTGAAGAATTCTGCATCTCAAATGAATGGCTATATTTATGTTCAGGAGGAATTCTTTATGCACAGTACTTCTTACTCATATTAGAGTTGAAATCCATTGCCCTAAAGCCCCCAGAAATCCCTAGTATCCTATGGTGCCTTGAAATTTATATAAACAGATGTTTTGACCATCTGGGTTTAGCTTAGGAGACACATGAGTATCCATTTATTAATCACTGAGTCAAGTTACTCTCTTTCCATAATATTCAACAATATTACTATTCAAAGGAACTGAGTGTCATAACTGTGGCTCATTGTGCATCTGCAGATGGAGTTCAATGAGAAAGAACTGCGAAGAGAAATAAGCTATGCAATCAAAAACATACACGGTATCAGGCAAGTGATCCACATTTCCTTGTCTTCAGTCCAAGCTACCCAAAGAAAATGGATGTCTATAAATGGCCAGTAATGTCACGTTTTCATCCCTGAGCAGAGTGGAGGAAGGGGAGGGATCAGATACAGGAAATTTTAGTTTGGTCTTCATAGTCATTTCCCATATTGTCATAGTTTTCTTTTTAAGTGAAAAAAAACCCAAAACCCTGAAATACTTTTTCAGAGCCCATACTGTGCACAACAGGAGATTCAAAAATAGGCAAGATCCTGTTCTCCAAAGCTTTATATATATTTTCATGCAAGAGAGGCCCGGCATACTTGTAAATAGTCACTATTTACACAGAGAGGGGACAGATTAATTTTGGTTTGAGTTGTGGAGCAAGCCTGGGAAAGAGTAATGAAGGTTGCTTTGGAATTGCACTCTGCCTGTGTAGAAGGTGACTTTGCTAAGCCCACAGGTGTTGTGATTAGGTGTGTGTGAAGCGAGTGAAGACACAATGAGTTGTGAGAAGGCAGGGGACCCATTGGGGGTTGTTGAGGCTGGAGGATGTGAGAAGAGTGAGTGGAGACACAGAAGTGGGCAGAGGCGGTGTGTCCTGCATTTTGTCTGATCTGAGGGATCTGAGTGGGAGAGAGGAGGGACTTGAGCTGGGACGGTGGGTTGGGGCAAACTTGTGCCTGGATTTGCTGTTGCTTCATGCAATATTATTCTAAGTTATGTTCTATTCTAAGTTATTTTCCTTCCAGGTCACTATAACAAATTACTCTAGTGTGCATGATTTATAAGCAGCAGAAGTTTATCCCTCCCAGTTCTGGGAGCTAGAAGACCAAGATGAGGGTATCAGCATGGTTGGGTTCTGGTTGAAAACCTGTCTAGTTTGAAGACTGCTGGCTTCTCCTTGAGACTTCACGTGGCAAGCAGAGAATTAGTTTTCTACCTCTTCTTAGAAAGATATGGATGCTATTTGTGAGGACTCCAGCCTTATGACCCAATTTCCTTTCCAAGGTCCCACCTTTAGGGTATGATTTCAATATGCGAACTTTTAGGATAGTACATAATTCAGTTCAGAGTACTTTCTTTAAATAACTATCATGAAATTATTTTAAACACATTTCTTGAGTTCTTATACAGATAGCTAAACATAATTCAGGAAGCACATACTAGTTAGAAGTCTCCTGAATTCAAGGTAGGGCAACTTTGTGGATAAACTTCCTCTTATGAAAGACATGTGCCTTGTCTGTGATCAGGGTGAGGCCGAGGTAGGAACAGACTCTGAGAGGACAGAGCTGGACATGGAGTGTGCTGTGACAGCTCATGCTCCAGAGCAGTTATGATAGAATTATCAGTCCATTCGAAAGTTGAGACAGTTGGCTGCCACATCCCAAATCATGTGCCTAAATATGAGTTGGCATACAGACAGGGGAAAACATCTATAATCAAATCCAGTAATTTTGTCTTACTATCAAAAAAATTTCCAAGGTTGTTACTCTATCCCTTTCAAATCTGAAGTACACTTGGTATAGATGTTATTTTCCCTTTTTCTGGGCAGACCTAGTATTTGTGTAACTTTATCTAACAAAAGCAATGGAACTAAGTCACATTTTGGGGGGTGGGGTAAAAACAGAATATTATATAGCTCAACCAAACATGGTTCAAATACTTTGCTTATAAAACTCCTTCCAGGTAATTTTTTTTTGTTGTTGTTGAAGATAAGTGCCCAGTAATTTAGAATTGTAGATTTCTGATTTGTGTGCATATGAACAGAAGAGTTCGGTTGTTATTATTCTGAGGTTAATTTATCTGTGAGAGGATAAGAAATGCCCAATGCCCAGAATACAAGACATACTAATAGTATAATTATTTAGCCTTTTGGGTCAGATGGGGGAGACAACTTGAATTTTTTAAAGAAATTACAATGATAGTATGATTGCTTTTATCAGAAAATAGAGAAGTACATGATGCTCAGTGACAAGAAGGGACTTTGAGTAAAACTAGTAGAGAGGAAATGTTAAAGAAATTTCTCAAAAGAGATCCCAAGAGTTGAGTAACTGAAGGAAGAAAAGTAAGGAGGAAAGAGAAGAGGAGGAGAGAAGGTTTAGGGTCAGGAAAGGCCAACCAGTGAATCCTCGCACCTAAATGTCTTTGGACATGGCCGATACTAGGAAGAAGAAGTGAATGAGGCACATGAAGTAGAGATCCTGTCCTGTAGATTTTCCCTTTTGAGCTTTTGTTTACATCTGAATAATAATTTTTTACTTTTTATGAAATACAAGTCCCACACTTCATGTATCTTCTTCTCAGCATTCCTGCTCAGCATGAAAACGCATTGTTATGACACAAAGTTGGATTAATTCCAGTTAAAAGGAAGATACTTATTGTTTTGAGTCTCATTTATTATTTTTATACATTCATAATTTAATATATAATCATATTAAAAATTATTTCATGAAAGTGCTATGTAAATCCTGGTTATACTATATTGGTTACACAATAATGACAAGAAAAGTCAGTACATGTTCAGTACAGATGCATTTTTTCCCTTGAATATTTTCAATGAGTGGTTGTTTGAAACTGCTGATGTGGATCACTGGCTTCATCCCTTTTTATTGTTCTGAAGTTGTGAGATGAGACAAATTACAGTTAAGTAGGAGTTGAAATTCACATTATAAAGTTCTCATTATAAAAATGTATTGGGCATTGATTTTGTTTTGTTTTTCTGACTGGTTTTAGTTCTTGTGGTGCTAGTGGTTGAGCCCAGGGCTTCCCACATGCTATTCATGTGCTTTGTCCCTGAGCTCCATTCCCAGCTCTTGGACACCGTCTTTAGGTTATGTCCATCTACCTGTACACTGAAACTTATTATTGGTTAACACCATTAGATGCATTATGCTAGGCTGTTGGTGGTACATATTTGTAATTCCAGCTACTAAAGGAGATAAGAGAAGAAGATCACGAGTTTAAAGCCAGCACAAGCAACTTAGTAAGACCCTGTCCTAAAATTGAAAAAAAAATTGAAAACCTGGGATATGGCTCAGTGTGAAGACACTGTTTTCAACTCGTTGTACCACAAAACAAACAAGCAAAATATGTTATAATGGTACTGTGGATAGAACAAATTGCTACATAGCTTTTATGTAGAAATTGGTATGTTATATGCTTAATTGAAAGGGCAGGCCATTTAAATGTGTTCTAAAAATTGTTGGGTACTACTCCATTGTCTGAATGTAATAAACTGCTTTCTCTCTCACGTTCAGGACAGGGTTGTTTACACCAGACATGGCATTTGAAGCAATAGTCAAGAAACAGATTGTAAAGCTGAAAGGACCTTCTTTGAAGAGTGTAGATTTGGTAATGCAAGAATTAATCAACACTGTCAAGAAGTGTACCAAAAAAGTGAGTAAATTGTTTCATGTCTTAGCGAGTGACTACGTGGTTTTTCCCACTGTTCCAACCCCCTTTCATGAATCTTACTCTCTAACCTCCCACTTGGTTTAGATGTGTGTTTGTCCACGGGAAATGACTGTGACACATACTGGGTGGGAATAACTTTTGTCATTCCATTCAAAGGAAGGTTGGTTAGACCAGAAAGAACACATTTCAGTCAGTTAACTTGTTGTCTTAGATAAAATCACAGTCAGAAGAATTAGATGAATACCTTAAGCTAATTTCTTCCCTTACATTGTGCAGATCAGGGAAATGATAGATAAAGGGAATCATTACTATTGTGTATCAATAAGAAAATATTAAATGATTTCACTCGAGCCTGGGTGTTCTGAGAAGAGACAGTGTAGTTGAGGAGAAGAGAGCAACTTCTGAGGTCCAATTACTTAGATGAAGTTGTGGGTCTGATACCTGATGTGTGATCCCAGTCATCACAGCAAGTCCTACTGGTCTTGCTAATTTATCTATGAAAGGCATTTATGATAATTACATCACATCAGTGAGCTCTAGGGCAGATGATGCCCAGCATATGCCAGCACTGAACAGATTGGGTAAAGGTAGAAGTGATCAGTAGATTCTGGCTAGTCCATAAATCAGCATTTTAGCAACAACCAATATACTGTGCTCTGACTCTCTGTTCAATCTATGTTGACAGTAGTGGGGAAGAGACTTCTCAATTCAGGAGACTCTTTACCAAGAAGTACAGAAAACTTGTGCTGAATTCCTAGGAACATGAGAGGAACACTTTGTACTGGAAGAAGGAGGAAGAGAATTAGTGATGTATTTAGGACAGAGTAGGTCTGACCACATTGACACTGTGTAACATTGGTACTATTTATTGAAAATATATATCCTTCTGTATTTTAGTTTTATTGCCCACCCCTTTATGTATGATTAGTGGGACTAACTCCCTATAAACCCAGTTGGACCAAAAAAAAAAAAAGGACTCAAAGAGAATGAACATCGATACTGGTCCTTACTTAACCGGAAGAAAAGCTCAGGTGAAGGAAGAGTGCAGAGTGAAAGTAACAAGCAGGCTCAATTGCTCGCTGTAAAGGCTGAGAGAACAGGAGTGAACGGACAGAATTTAGTCTCGGGCCCAGAAGTAACAGTGGAGCTTCAGACCCGCTGTCTAGAGCCCTTCCTAGGCTTCCATCTTGTTCTCTAACTTCTGACCTCTCTTCCCCAAAACAATAGCAACTAGGAGATAAGGGACTGAGGGAGAGGGAAAAGAAAGCACATGAGGAAGAAAAAACGTTCTGGGTGGGGTGTGGGTTATAAAAATCTAGGTACGTCCTGTGTTCACATTACTTCACAAGCTATTGAGGTTCTCCTTCCACTTTAAATAAAACAATACTGAAAATAGTAGATGAAGGATGTGGTTTTTGTAAGACAGAAGATGCATAACTCTAATCAGTGGATCCACATGTAGAGAACAGGCCCCAGCCGTACATCAAAAGATCGACACATGTGTGTACATTTCTGGTTTAAGTTATATAAAGTGCTTATGGTATGTATAAATCATCTTTTTATCATTTCTCATTTCATCTGGCTTATTGGAAAGCCAAGAGTCAGCATGTGATGAGACAGCCTGCTCCCAGATACTGTGGCTTCTAGCCTCTCTCTCTCTCTCCCTTTTCAAACCTGCCTTTCCATTACTCTCTCTGGAACAGTCTCCTATATATTTGTATGATTGCCTCAAAACATTCTCTATTCTGCCTTAAAGTAAAATTTAGCTTTCTTTCTGAGTTATTGTTTATCCTTTAGCTTTCCTCACCATAAGACATTTTACTGGGCTAGACCTCAAAACTGTAAGGACTGGGAACAGACATTACATTCACCTCCTTTTATGGATTCCAACTATGACTGCATTGCTTGGCTGAAAAAGTCTTCCATTAAGGCCCAGTTGGTATCAGCCTTTTCCCTTATATTCACACACAGTTGCTATCAATTTCTAGTCACTACCATGAATTCATTAGGACCTTTGCAGACTGGTACAGATCTTTCTTTTCTACAGTTCCAGGATAGCTCAGATCAACACCCAATAGCTGCTGCTCTTTGATGTCTTTGACTCCTGTGTCTTCATGTTGACATTATACTTCCATGACCTCGAAGGGCCTTGTCAAATGTTTTATCAAGAAATTATAAGTGCTAAATTTAGGATTTATAAAATACTGACCAGCTCCTCTTTCCTTCTTAAGATTTTAAATCAACTGAGAAATTAATAGAGATGCCCAGAGGTAGTTTGAAATTTAGTTCTGGAATTTCAATTAGGAGTTGTGCAGAAGTGGGAACCCGCTGTTACTTCTACCAGCATTAAACTGTGCTGGAGAGAGAAAGATGGACAGCAAATCAAATTCAAATCATTTAGAGTTGTATTCAGCTTTATCATCTGGTCTCTCAAGTCTTCTCCAGCTACATCTGTTGTGACGTTTCTCAGTGGCACCAATCTCAGTGATCTCACTTCCTTCCAAGGTTTTTTGTGCCTTGGGCATTTGCACTCAGGACTCCTTCCATCTAGAATGTTTCCCTTTTCCTCTTGGTTTGTCCTCTTTCTCACTTTTTACAGTACAGTGCAGTCGTCATCTTTTCCTGAGACTTTCCCAGGGGCCTCTCAAGTCCTTTCCTGGTCTCTTCCCTCATCCCCTCTCCATGCTTTAGTGAGTGTCTTCTGTCTATTCCTATCATCACACTGATGCCACCCCTAATGGGGTTCATTAGTTCTGTTTGTGAAAGTGCTTCCTCTTGCTGAGTGCCAGCTCTGTTGACTAAGGGCTTCTTCATCTTTTGTCTTCTTAATACTAGCTTTGCACATAGGGAATAACCTCTCATAAACAGCACTGTATAATATTTAATAACAATTTTAATGTTTTATAGTCATCCTTATGCCAAAGAATTATAAACTTGGTATTAAAAGAGGATTTTAGTTATTTAAAAATAGACAATAACATTGAGACAGGCTTTCTTTCTCTCATCTGTCATTTTTCTTATACCTCGTTTTGATGTTCATGATTTTTGTCCTTTTGGATCTACCTTCAACCTTTTGTATAATGAGGATATTTTGTAAAACAAAATAATTATAATTAGCGTTGAGATGCCAAGACGTTTTTAATTTATCCACTTGATCATGTAGTAGAGTAGGTGACCATATAATTTATTGTCTAGTGCAGGACATGTTTGAGATTTGAGGCAGTGCTATTAATCTTTTCACTGGAACAGTAAGAGTAAAGCAAGATGCCCTGGGAAATATGAAAATGCATAATTGTTTCAGTTATAAGTAATTATACACACATATGCACACACACAAAAAGCATTGTTTTCATTTACAGTTTCACATGTTGAATGCCTTATGTGTAAAATTTCTAAATGTCTGCTTCTGAAGCCACATAAATAAACATTAGTGAAAAACACAGAGACTCATGTGTGTTCGATAACAAAGCATAAAGCTGGAGGATGCATTTCTCCTCAGATATTTTCTCACTGTTGGTCTGGGGAAGGAGAGGACAAGACAGGAGTGTTAGAGGTTCATGAGCTCTTCGGCCTTGTTCCACGGACATCTCAACTTCAGAATTTTATTTTTTTCACTGGGCATTAGTTTTCGGCTGCTTTTCCTCACCTCTCTTCTCTAGTATATCATCCCAGGGTCCTGAAATTCTCAGGAAGCACACAGAGGAACATCTTGTTTTTTAACACAGTTTAGCAACTGTGCCATTTATTAGCCTCTTGGGAAGCCACATTCTTGGATAGCTATGATGCCAATGAATTGATTTTTTTTTCCTGCTTAGAAAAAAGTTTTGCAGGGAAAAAGTAAGAAACCTTAGTCGACTGTTAGAGTACAAGGAAAGATATTTTATTAAAAGTGTTAGCAGAAGAAACGGTAAGTTTTATGGCATGTTAGGTAAAAACTATCTGGCCCTGAACATATATATAAACAAGTGATTCCTATATTATTACTGTAACATTCAAGGCCCTACATGATCATGACCCCCAACCCCGTCATCTCTGAGCTCATCCCCTCCCTTCAGTCTGCAGCATCTACACTGGTGTCCCGTGTTTTCAATGAGCAAAGAGAACCTGGCAGCAGAGCCTTCACATTTCTCAGTGTTGGACATACTCTACCCCAAATTACTTGTGCGACTCACACCCTGTTTTCCTTCAAGTCTCTGCTCAAATGGCACTTGGTCAGAGTCTCTTTGTAACTTCTGTGTCTACAATTGCACAATGCGTGTCCCCACTATACAAACACACACATACATACATAATCACTCTCCAACTATTTACCAAATGTTATTTTTGTTTTCAACATATTACTGTATGAATTATTCAACATATGCCCTTCGTTGCTATTGGAAAATAAAGGGGCCTTGGGGATGTAAAACTCAGGAATAGTAGGAACTAGATTTTGCAACCCTTAACACAGCTAGGTAGGTTTTTAATAGTAACGACTGAAAGAATAATTGAAAAATTAAGTAAATAATGTCTCATTGACTTGGTAGGTAATGTTTAGTTTGGCTGGGAGGAGGCTGCTTAAAACTACTGTATCAGACAGTATGTTTACTAGAGAAACAGATAAAATACAAGATGCACAAGTATATAAGAATTTACAAGATTGGCCACCCACAGAGGCAGATGTGATAGAATGCAAAAGGCCTGTCTGCACACTTGAAACTGAAGGACCCGATTGACAGTCTGGAGCTCACTGCAGATCCTATGTGAGTCCATATCAGAATGTTATAAGTGAGTATACACCAAAGAGTGTGCTGGAAGCTGAAAAGTCTGTGCAGAAGCCAGGAGGTGACATCCAAGGTGAAGGTGAAGACCGGAGCTCCTCCAAGAAACAGAAGCAAACCCAGCCTTCTACCATCCCTCTTATCCCTGGCAAAAAGGCACCTTTGGGTGTGGAATTTCAGAGCCAATTTAGTTGGTTTGCTTCCTGGGAGAAGGAAGACTGACACCATTTCCTTCCCTCTGTCTACTTTACTCAGGTCTACCGAGTGCAGACCTACCTACCGTATGCAAACCCTGACATCTACATGTCAGACATCTTTTACAGTTGGCAAAAGAGGTGATGGAGGGTGTGATGGAAAACTTTTAAAGGGGAATGAAGAGAGCTTTAGTATTATGCAGCAAATACCAAGCAACAGGAAGAAGAAGTCCAACTGTAGGTGAAATAAAATTGAAAGACAGCGAGATAAGGAGCACTCTCTGACTTTGGTAGTTCAGGAAACATTCAAATAAGTCTGGGTGGGCTGACAGTGTATCACAGCAACACCTGAAGGTCTTAGGCAGATTTACATCTCCTCTGTCTTCGCAGCATTATGTCTTGAGAAGTTAAAATGGAAAAAGAAAAATCAAAACAAAGGCTAAGAGGAAAAGCAAAGATCATGGTAAATTATAAATCAAGAAGTAATTATAAAGAAGTCATTTAATGAATTGTGAGATTCATAACCCTTTATAGGCAAGTCCCAGGCCTAAAAGAGTACAATAAAAAGTTCGAACCTGAACAACCAGCCCAATTCACAGCCTGTGTGCCAAAGCTTTTTGCCTGTTAGGTGAGGCATCTACTATATACAAAGCACAATGTACAAAGTTTGCTTGACTGAATAGCCAGCCATTAAAGAAGGTAAAATGCAAATCTGTGAGTACAGAGTACACCTGTCTGACACTGAAGTGTCCTGTCTGAACATGATGGTCAGGATGGCTGAATAATAATCCTGTCAGAGCTTTTTGAAGCAGTACAATTCTTTTTTTTTGAGACAGGGTCTCGCTTTGTAATTCAGGCTGGCCTGAAACTCACATCACAGCAATCCTCCTGCCTTTGCCTCCCGAGTGCTGGGATTACAGGCGTGAGCCACCACGCCCGGCACTGTGGTATGTGGTACTGATTGCTGCCGGGCATGGTGGCTCCCTGACCAGTATTGTATGTAGTTACTGGGGATCAAACCTGGGCCCTTGCACTTGCAAGATAGGTGCCAGAACCACTGAGCTAAATCCCTGGCCACGAGTCGTACAATTCTTACTGTTACGGTTTATAGCAAGTGGCCGCTATTTAAAAAAGGTGTATAGCTTTATAACAAAATCAAGGCTATGTTTTTAAGTTTGTCAAAGCAAACTTAAAGCAAGTCATTAATCATCAAGTAAGACATTACAGTTGCAAGAAATGTTTGTTTTCTCAGTGATACTATGGATCAGTGAACATGTAATTATCTAATAATTGAACCATTGCTTGAAGCATCAGGCCAGTCACTCTTGAAGCTGTGGGAAGCTTGCCTGGGCATTCTAGGACAAACCTAATAATCTGGCTTTTATCATCCTGTTCATTAATGGTCAGTAAATTTTATAAGTTTGTATTTTTGTTTTGTTGGGAGAAAATGCTTTTAAATGATTTCTTTTTCTTTTAGAGAAAAAAGGTGTTCTATGCTCAAATTAAATTTTTATGTTGAGGTTTCACCAAAGTAATTATACACACACACACACACACACACACATATATATATTACCTTAAATTAAACTTAAAATATTAGACATAATTAAAGTGTGTATTTGTATTTTTAAAATTATAGTCCAGCTTTTTCTCAGACATATATCATTAAAATGGTCTTTGAATTGAAATTTGAAAGTCAGTATATATGGTTTCTCAAGTTAATCTCCCTTATTATATAAGAATGTTCAAGTAATTAGAACAATAAGCTATTTAGAATTTGCCAGTTATGGGCCAGGGATATAGCTCAGTGGTTCCGGCGCCTGTCTGGCAAGCGCAAGGACCTGGGTTCGATCCCCGGTAACCACATAACAATACTGGGCGTGGAGAGTCACCCCAGCAGCAACCAGTACCACATACCACAGTGCCGGGCGTGGTGGCTCACGCCTGTAATCCCAGCACTCGGGAGGCAGAGGCAGGAGGATTGCTGTGATGTGAGTTGGAGGCTGAGCTCAGGACCAGCCTGAACCACAAAGCGAGACCCTGTCTCAAAAAAAAAAAAAAAAGAATTTGCCAGTTAATAGATGAATTGTTTGGACCAGAAGTTTCCCTGTCATTATGTAATGGTAATGACGGGGCCCACCATTCATTTCTTCGCTACTCCCAGCTCAATTTTGTAAGACTATCTTGACCTGCAACTCAAGATAGTAAAGTTTTAATATCAGGTGTTCTGGTGCAAACTGGCTGATAGCAGTTTCCGAATAAGGGACTGATATGATATAAATTTAGGATAACAAAACTGTTCTAAAAAATAGCAAAGCCTTAGCTCTTTGATCACAGATAAACCAGTTTAATGAATATTCATATAATCAACACTGAATAAAGGTCTAAGGACGATATCTTCTAAGCCAATATTATTTAAATATATCTGCTTAGAATTTTGATGACTTTGACAAAAACACACAAAGCTACATTTTATTTCACCAACCAGAGCAAAAGACAAGGAAAGTTACAGTGATTTGAATGATTAAGGAAACTGTAAATTCAGTTAGGAACCTTAAAAGACAGGCCAGAGACTGACCTCAGCAAGCAGTACTGCATGTGTTTTGAACCTGGGAAAGGACGTCGCAATGAGCAGGGACTCCCGTGGGATGAGCTAGCATGCTGTGTGGTGAAAACGTTTCAGGGATCAGTAGAAACTCTTCTTCTTCTTCCAAAAGAGTAAGCTTTCTGTCTGAAAGCCAACATGTCCCACCAGCGTTGTTGAATTCGACAGTCCTACCCTCCCAGTTTTTCTGGATGATCCAGCTAGCAACTATGCTGGGCTTGTCCCGTTCTTTCCCTGATGCCTGTGCTTTATGCTTCTGAGTGTTCTCTCTCCAGACTTTCCACGAAGGCAGTTCTTCAAGTCTGTTCTCTTTGTCTTTTGTTCTGCTTACTATCTATGCTTTTTGATTTCAGTTGTTTTACTTAGAGGTGCAAAATTGTAGGTGCAAGCCAGGTTCTTAGTAAAATTGAGCCCTAGATAGTAAACTTGGAGAGATCTCTTTCTGTGTGTGTTTATCTGTCTGTCTGTCTCTCTCTCTCTTTCTCTCTCTCTCACACACACACACACACACACACACACACACACACACACACACAAGCATGCGCGCGCACGTGCACGTATCAGTCCTTCTGCCAAGTCCAGTAGATTGGAGGAATTCTTAGAAGACTCTGTTTCATGGGATACTCTTGTCATTTTGCCCTTTCCCTGACATCATGATGGTGATGTACTGGCCTGGGGTCCTTCAGCTGTCAAATATTTAGTTTCTGAATAAATATTTGTGTTACTACTATTTGGTAGTGTTAAAAATAACCTTTAGCTGAAATCCTCCGTGTTGTTAGAGGCATCCCATCCCTCTGTGGTAGTTAGTCCCTTGCTCCTCCCATAGCGACTACAGTGTGATTTGGTATCAGTGTATTGTCACTGAAGAGCAAGGTGCCTGGGCAGTGAGAATGCTGTCTGGGTGCTGGGGAGAAGCTACTGCTCTGAGGGCCCAGTACAAGTAGCTGGACAGTGCTAGACATACCAGCCAGGTCTGTACTAATCAAGAAGCACCAGTGTTGGTTATCTGTCCCTTTCCTCTCTGTAACTTATGCAAGTCTCACAAAAAATAATATGCAGTCAAAATAGGGATGATAATACACTGATAATACACTGTGACTTTTGAAATAATGAAGGCAGCTAAGCTTCTATATTTTTATATTGTCATTATAAAAATATTCTGTATCCACTTGAGATGCCTTTGGAAATACAGAAAAGCAAAATTAAGCAAAGTTGAGAATTCTCAATAGTGTTCATGCAGATCTCTTCCTGTTAGATTAGTTGGATTAGTTCATTTCATCCTCGCAAATCTAGTCAGTAGATCTGTGCTTGAGGAGATGAGCTCAGCTGGTGGTTGAGATAATTCTGTGAAGCACAGCAGCTTGATCTCATGGACACACCACTGTACATCACGCAAGCTGTACACGTGGCAGGTACGGTGACCCGGAAAGCCACAGAGCAGCCACATCTGAGAGATGCCTCATTTTGCCTCTTTAGGGGTCCAGGCAACATGACGTGCTCAAGTATTACTCAAGCACTTTGGGATTTGTCAAGTTCTTGGGCTATAAGTCCTTGAAGATTACCAAGGGAATTAGGTGGTGTACGTGTGTATGATCGCATGTAATCACATCATTTACTCAGTAGGCTCATTTTCTTGCCTTAGCACCACAGTACAAATACAATATCACTAGAGATTATTAAAAATGACCACATTATATTCTATAAGTTGACCCATGTTCGTCTGTTTGACTTTATCGGATACGTACGTGGTTCTTGTGCTTGACAAGCTCCACATTCCCCTCGACCCTTGTCTGATTAAGTCCATCTTGTAGGTTAGGGTTCCTTAACCATTCCCACAGCATCCTATTTTCTTCTTTGTATTGGACACAACTGTAATTAATGATTGACTCTTGCAGCGTGTCTTTAGAACACTTATCTGCACAAGGGGGTCAATGATCAACATGCATTATTGCTACAGTTTTATAAAAATGTGTAGATATACACAACTTTTGGGGAGAATTTTTCAAAACTCATAGTCGTCTCTCTATGACTCATGGAATGATTCATGTGTACAAGATAATGATTAAGACCTGGGGCTCTAGAATCCTAAAACTTGAGTTAAAACCCTGGCTCTGCCAGGTCTAAGCTATTCAGTCTTGGGTAAGCTATTTAACTTCTCTGTGCTTCAGTTTTCTCCTCTATAAAATGAGCTTAATAATTAGATCTGTGTCTTATAATGGATATGAATATTCAGTGAGATGATTACTGAGGTGCACAGGGTAAGCACTGCATAAATGTTAATTGACCATGATCATCACCCTTATCCTCTTTTCCATCTTCTTCATTGAAATTTTAAGTCCCAAGCTAGTTAATACCTAGACTCCTGCTTTATTCCTAGGGAATTGCTGTGCAGGCTTTGAAATATCTCCTTGTAGATGCTGAGCTACTGATTATACTCTCTGGAGGTGTTTTATCACACTGACAGGCTTTTGCGGGAGTTCCTGACATTGCACTTTTGCTTCTAGAATTGTAACTAGTTCTATAAAGTAGCATGGTCTGTCTCTGCTTCTTTTTTGTAGCATAATCTTTTGAGAACTGTATTATAAACATTCAGACCTATTTTTTTTTTGATAGCTGGCAAATTTCCCCAGACTTTGCGAAGAAACAGAAAGGATCGTTGCTAACCATATTCGTGAGAGAGAAGGGAAGACGAAGGATCAGGTGAGGAGAGACTGTCCCTGGTGGGTAGGGCTCTTGTGGGACGTGGCAGTCTTCTAAGAAATTATCTGCTGGTCTCCTGCGGCTAGGCTAGTCCTCTCTAGCCATGGAAAAAATAGTGGGACATATAAACCACTTTGTATTCATTTTTACTTTTATACAAATTAAACATGTGTTACTATACTACTATCTTATGCATGTCAGAAGCATACAGACTTTAGAAGAATGAAGTTCATAAACAGTAAAAGGAGTCCCATTTTTTTTACCTCAGTACTCCATGGTCCTCACATACATCTCCCTTCATATATACATCCCACTTTGAGGATCACAAATTCAGAAGCATACTACATTTTAAAATTTAAGTCAGGGGTTCCTAATTTTCAGTGGGCTTGCATATGGGCTCCAGGACATTAATAAATTCCTAAAATGTTATGCAAAATGTTGAGTGATTTTATTTTTTTGCTGAAGAGAATAGTCATAGCTTTTAATCAACTTATGCATGGAACTTAAGAGTGAAAACAAATTTAACCACTGCTTTTCTAAACATTTCTTGCTATTTTACAAGGAGTGACCTTGAAATTTTCTTCTAAATCTAGCTCTGTTCTTTGGAAAGATTATAAGTGAGCATAATTCAGTGAAACTAAAAAAACAAAAAACTGAAGGACTGCATGAAAATAATATAATTTTCTCATATTTAAATGGATTTTTCCAGTTACTTATAAAATATCATAATAGGAAATACAAAGAGTGTTCAAATACTCTCAGCTTTCATAATACAGCTGGCTGTGTGACGTGGCGGAGAGAACATTTGGCTCAGGCCGTGCATTCTCCACTAAATAACCACATGTTTGTGTGTAAATCACTCCTTTGCACTGCTGTTTTCCCATGTACAGCACTGGGATGTTGATCTGTATGATCTCTGAAAGCCTCTAGAAGTTATTGTTTCAGGCTTGTGTGATTCTCAGGTGAGCTTCCAGGAGGAAGGGAGGAATGGAGACAAAGACAAAAGCAAAACTGAAAAAAGAGAGGAGAGAAGCCATGTGGAAGGGAGTGCACAGCACAGGGTGTGAGTGGCGGAGGGGAGGAGGAGAAAGGGGGAGGTGGAAGGATGGGGCCAGCAGCACGGGACCTGGGTGAGTGACTCCAGAAACAACCGTTTCTGTGCTTAGGCCGTGGGACTCACTGTTACTACTTTTTATCATTGTGCTTTGAGACATAATTAGCCACTATTTATAGTTTTCACTTGTTTTCCAGCTTTCCCAGTCTTGGAGAGCTATGAGGCCAGAAGTAAAGTCATAGGCAGTGTGACTCAGTGGAGATAAACAAGTCAGTGGTAACTCATGAGTGGTGAAGCGAAGCCTGGGGCTAGGATGTAGCTCCACGCTAGAGGCACCCTCCTCCCCTATCTAAGGTCTTGGACTAAGAAAGCTTAACGTCTTAAAATCAGCTATATACCTAGTCTGAAGGAAATATGCTGTTTTGATTCAGTATGCTAAATTAGTCAAATTATAATACATCCTATTTACCTATCAGGGATACTACAGAAAATAATATTGAAGGAAAAACAATACAATTATTGAACATCTTTGTGATTGTAGCTAAGTCAGTTGTTGACTTGTATCATATTTCATAATTTTCGTCTTGCTAAAACAGCATGTTCAAATTTAGCATTTGTTCTGGAAGAACCAGGTCCAGTGTATGAAACCAGCTCCAGTGTGCCATGAGCCTGGAGGAAGAGGAAGACATATCTAAGATTGTGCAGGGTGCAGTTTCTTGGGGTCTTATTGAGAGATGTGTGGGCCTGGGTGTTCACAAGACCAGGGGACTCCCTGGAATTTGAATCAAACATGGAAGTTTATAAAGTGGCTGGGGAAAGTGACTTCTTTCAAGCCAGAATGTGTGTAGTTTATCTCAAGAGCCAGGCACATTCCTTGTACCAGGGTTTGATCCTAAAACTCCAGATAGCCCACAAGTTGGGCACATACTTAGAGCATGCTGAGAAACTGTGCATCAGTAGACAGGAAGCCACCAGGTTTACTCGAGGTGGTCATGGAAGTTGTGACACACAACAGCTGCCATCATGTCAGATGATCTGACTTCAAATCCAAACTCAGCCATTTACTTGATATTTTGCCTCTTCCTTACCATTTTTCCAGTTCAATTTCCCCATCTAAAAGTGGGATAATTAATTAACTCAGAGGCATTTTTGTGAGGATGAAATGAACTCAATCAAATACAGTTCTTAATTTTTAATTTTGGGTGTTGTTGTAATTCCCAAAGAGCTCTAAGTTTTGGTAAATCTGAGGAAGAGTTACCATTTCTAATTTCAAAGACACTGAACTTCCTTCTGCAACTCAGATCAATTCCAGGGATGATTTCATTCTCTGGATGTGATAAGACAGGTGGCGTGGTCCCCTTCTCGAATGATGGCCTCTTCTTAGATGGCCTGTGCTGATGGTTATCAGCTGCCTCTCAAGGCTGGCAGTGGTCACTTCTAATACAGGGCTGTGGGCTATAGTAGAAAGATGCATCTGGATAATATGATCATCCATTTAAATTCTAAATACATGATGCACTGGGCCATACGGTACTTCTGAAGTACAGTGTCTGATCAGGTTGGCTCATTTCCCCAGGTCTCTGCACCTGAACTCTTTTGAGGCATCTTATGGTCTTATTTCTTTAAATAAGAGAATAGTTGACTACTCCTGTTCGTGAAACTTTGTGAGAGAAATACCCTCAGAATGAAACATGTGAAACCACAAATCTGTGCCTGAGCTCTTTTCTTAAAGAGTTTTGGAACATCTCTGCCCACCAGCTATTCTTCTAGAAGTTTCTATCATGTAATTGTTTATCAGCATGATTGACTCTGTGGATAGATGGTTACTGTTACTACCAGTAGCTTGCTTTACTTTTCTTCAACTCAGTATTCAATAATGGTGAGCAAAACCACAGTGTGAAACTATGAGAAAGTGAAAAAAAATGTGGCGCTTTCCTTTTCACCTCTGTATGGGACCTGGCTCTTTTGCTAGCGTGAACATGATTTCCCCTTTTCCAAGAACATGAATAAGAACGGCCATAGTTTGGATCTTTTCCTGCTTTGTTCCTCATATGCTGCATTCTGAGTTAATTTGTGTGAATCTCCAAGATGGGGCAGCTTTTGGTTTTGTTGAACACTTTGTAGATTCTTTGCTCCTTGTAGTAGCAACAGTTTATTTATACTTAAATACTGTGGGTTTATTAGTACAAAGTCCTGGCCAAATGGATTTGAGAATATAATATTTAACAAGATCTGGCTGAATTGTTGGATATACAGAAGCAATTCTAGAGTTAATCTAATAAAAAGTCACTCCTCCTAACTAAAGTGTTCTTTCAAAGATAAACTGCATCCAATGATATAAAGCTTATTCATATAAATATGATATTATTATCTCAACAACCCCCTTGCTCTGAATGTATTTTTGGTACTGGGCTTGAATTCAGAGTGAACTTTTAAATCTTTTTCTGACAGGCCCCCTTGTGACTCTTAGCAATATTTGGTCAGATGACTGGTTGAGATTAGCCACAAAAGCAAAGCTTGAGTCCATAACACTACGTACTGACTGAGAAATAATAATAAGTGGACACATGAATAAATTACTCTCTTCAAGACAAATTGTTTTTCAATCCTAGTAGATAGTACAAGATTAAAACCACAAATACTTATTGAGCACTCACTACATGTATCCTGCTAAGTTCTGGGAATATACTGTTGAATAAGAAAGATGGACATAGTCTTTGCTTTTTTAGAGGCTAATATGTTG